>PVHX01004838.1:0-120044 GCA_004024805.1 Geosciurus inauris | reverse complement strand
CACTAGAAAAACTTGGGATAGAAGGAACATACCTCAACTTTGTAAAAGCTATCTATGCTAAACCCAAGGCCAACATCATCCTAAATGGAGAAAAATTGGAATCATTCCCTCTGAAAACGGGAACTAGACAGGGATGCCCTCTCTCACCACTGCTATTCAACATAGTCCTTGAAACACTAGCCAGAGCAATTAGACAGACAAAAGAAATCAAAGGGATACAAATCAGAAAAGAAGAACTCAAACTATCATTATTTGTGGATGACATGATTCTATACTTAGAGGATGCAAAAAATTCTACCAGAAAACTTTTAGAACAAATAAATGAATTCAGCAAAGTAGCAGGATATAAAATCAACACCCACGAATCATTTGCATTTCTATACATCAGTGATAAACCCTCTGAAAGATAAATTAGGAAAACTATCCCATTCACAATAGCCTCAAAAAAAAAAAATAAAATACTTGGGAATCAATTTAACAAAAGAGGTGAAAGACCTCTACAATACAGACTACAAGACACTGAAGAAAGAAATTGAAGAAGACCTTAGAAGATGGAATAATCTCCCATGCTCCTGGATAGGCAGAATCAATATTGTCAAAATGGCCATACTTCTAAAAGCGCTATATAGATTCAATGCAATCCCAATTAAATCCCAATGTCATTCCTTATAGAAATAGAAAAGGCAATCATGAAATTCATTTGGAAGAATAAGAGACCCATAATAGCCAAAGCAATCCTTAGCAAGAAGAATGAAGCAGGAGGCATCACAATACCTGACCTCAGATTATACTACAAAGCTATAGTAACAAAAACAGCATGGTACAGGCACCAAAATAGACATGTAGACCAATGGCATAGAATAGAAGACACAGAGATGAACCCACTTACATACAGTTATACTAGATAAAGGAGCCAAACACATACACTGGAGAAAAGACAGCCTCTTCAACAAATGGTGCTGGGAAAACTGGAAATCCATATGCAGCAAAATGAAACTAAACCCCTATCTCTCACCATGCACAAAATTCAACTCAAAGTGGATCAAGTACCTGAGAATCAGACCAGAGACCCAATGCCTAATAGAAGACAAAATAGGCCCAAATCTTCATCATGTTGGATTAGGACCATATTTCCTTAACAAGACTCCTATAGCACAAGAAGTAAAATCAAGAATCAACAAATGGGATGGATTCAAACTAAAAAGCTTCTTCTCAGCAAAAGAAATAATCAATGAAGTGAACAGAAGCCAACATGCTGGGAACAAATCTTTACCACACACACATCTGATAGAGCACTCATCTCCAGGATATATAAAGAACTCAAAAAACTTAACACCAAAAAAACTAACAACCCAATCAATAAATGGGCCAAAGAGCTGAACACAAACTTCACAGAAGAAGATATACAATCCATCAACAGACATATGAAAAAATATTCAACATCTTTAGCAATCAGAGAAATGCAAATCAAAACTACCCTAAGATTCCATCTCACACCAGTCAGAATGGCAATTATTAAGAATACAAACAACAGTAAGTGTTGGCGAGGTTGTGGGGAAAAAGGCATGCTCATACATTGCTGGTGGAACTGCAAATTGGTACAACCAATCTGGAAAGCAGTATGGAGATTCCTTAGAAAATTTGGAATGGAACCACCATTTGAGCCTGCTATCCCACTCCTCGGCCTATACCCAGAAGACTTAAAAACAGCAAACTACAGTGCTGCAGCCACTTCAATGTTTATAGCGGCTCAATTCACAATAGCTAAACTGTGGAACCAACCTAGATGCCCTTCAATAGATGACTGGATAAAGAAACTGTGGTATATATACACAATGGAATATTACTCAGCAATAAAAGAGAATAAAATTATGCCATTTGCAGGTAAATTGATGGAGATGTAGAATATCATGCTAAGTGAAGTAAGACAATCTCAGAAAACCGAATGCTAAATGTACTCATTGATAAGTGGATGCTGATCCATAATGTGGGGAAGGACATGGGAACAATGGTGGAACTCTGTTCACAGGGGTGTAAGGGGGGAGGGGGCATGGGGACAGCAAAGGTGGTGGAATATGATGGTCATCATAGCCCTAATTTTATGTATGACTGCATATATGTTGTGATTCTATACAACTTACAACTAGAGAATTGATATGTTATCCTCCATCTATGTACAATGAATCAATTTGCACTGTTAACATGTAAGCCTGAATAAAACAAAAACAAAAACAACAAAAAAAGATGACTCCAATGTCTTTGACCTGAGTCACTAGGTGGAGTATAGGGTCATTGGCAGACTGCGGGAGGCACCAGGCCTGACAGAAATCAAAACTCTCTTTTAGCCACAGTGAACATAAGATGCTGTTTTGGTTTAGATTTTAAATGTCCCCCAAAAACTCATGTGCTGAAGTCTTGGTCTCTGACTGATAGGCTGCTGGGAGGTGGTGTAAATTTTAAGGGGTAGGTCATTGGTGCATGTAGAATATGTTGGGACTTTGGCCTCTTCCCCTCTGTTTCCTAGCTACCACCATCTAAACAGCTTTGTTCCACTACACAGTCCCTGCCATGATGTCTGGTTTTTCCACAAGCCCCAAGTGATGGGCATAAACAATGATAGACTAAAACTTCTGAAACTGAGCAAAAACAAAAAACAAAAAACAAAAATTCCCCACTTTCCTCTTTTTAAGTTGTTTATCTCAGGCATTTTGAGACAGAAAGTGGCAGAAAGCTAACATAGATGCCAAGCAGACATCAAGTGAATGACTATAGCCAGCCACACGAGTTCACTCCACACATGCAGCAAATTTTGTTAATAACAGGAATATGTAATATGTTATACACTGTAAGTACTGACAGAAGACCAAAATTAGTTGGGTTCAGCTAAATCTGTGTTCAAGATCCACCTCTGTCACACAAGGCTGTAAGATCTTAAAGCACAGAACAAACTGTTAGTAAGTATGGGTAAGTCCATCTGTAGAAGCCAGGATAGGACTGTGCATCCCAGAGTTGTTGTGAGGACAGGATTCACTGGTGAACAGCCAACAGCCAGGGTGACTCCAGACACAGAATGTACAGGCACATAGCCGACCCCATGCTCCAAGAGAGGCAGAGTGCCACTGGTGAGGAGCATAGCAAGGTCAGCTCACCCCCTCCATTCTTACCATTAGCTATTAGTATCCTTGGGTGGATCGAAACCTTATGAAAAAAAAAGGCCCAGAAATTCCAAAACTATACAGTAATACTGTTTTGAGTGACTGAAATGGCAGGTCAAGAAAAATGACAGCTACAGGGATAAAAATGTGGATCTACAGAACATGCAATCAAGAAAACCTGTGAGCTGTGAAAACCAAGTAACCTCAGGAACCTTTATTCCCTCCCACGCTGTACTACTCTGTACCAACAGAAGAATCTGAGTGGGTGGTGAGTGGGCAGGAGGAAGTGGGGAGCCTTTCTTACTGATAGGGTGGGACATTGAGGAGACTAGATTTTAGGAGACTGACAGCACTGGAATACATGACAGAAGCACTCTGTTCATATGATAAGGTAATGGGTAGTGTATTCAGGGGTCTGAAGGGTGCCTGTGGTCCCCCATCCTCAGCTTCCATCTGTTTACAATGACCCTGGAAACTGCTCAGTAGTATGCTGTACTTATTCATGGGCACTCCTCTCTTCAGCAACAATAATAAACAATGACCACTGCCCAAGACCAAAAAAAAAAAAAAAATTGGGTTTCTATGACAACCATTTTGGAGTGAGGTACTTGGGAGTTGGCACCACACAGAGGCTGTGTCACCGGAGGCATTTACATCCTTGGGTACTAAACCCTCCATCTCACTCCCACCAACACCCAGACTCCCTAGCTCAGGACTCTGCCATGCCACTCTGGGATGGGTTGGGGTGATTCATTCACACATTGAGAAAGAAAAGGTCCACTCCAGGAGAGGATAGAACGTAGACCCAACTATAGCAGAAGCACTCAACCACTCAGGAACACAGACTTCTGGTGACACTTGGGAATAAATCATTATAGCAGCAGAGCTAAATCTAAGAAATCGATGACCCAGCCCACACTATTATTCGTACTTGTTTACCCAGGCAGGATTAATAGACTTTCAGCGTGCAGCCATAATATTTCTTTAAATTTATTTTTTAAGAACGTTTTAAAAAAATATTTAAAGGCTCATTTTATTGCTATTTCTAACTGAATCCAACCCCTCCTAGATTAGTCTGAGTTGAGATTGCTCTCTGACGTTGGCTTTGGAACTTTGAGTAATATTGTGTTGAATGTAATAGGACTGATCCCCTCCCCTCCCTTGTCTGTCCCTCTCTCTCCCTCTCTCTCCCTCTCTCTCTCTCACATCCAAAGAAGTGTCTTGGTACTAGGGCCCTCATCATAGGACTGGTTGTAAGAGTTATGTAACATCATGGCATGAGCATAGAACAGCAGATGGCACATGGTAGACACTGGATGTGGTGTGGTTACTGGTGCTCACGTGGGTTGGATTGCATCTGTTGGGTCAACAGGGCAAACAGGGAGGAGCTGGGATATGATGCCAGATCGAGGGAGAGGAGGATGTCTTCTAGAGAGGGGTTCTAGTTCACACCTTGATCTCTGGCCCTGTGGGTAGAGGAACTGCCTTTGCTTAACTTCTTAGGCTGCAGGGCTTCCCAGGCAGGAGGAGGCCTAAGTTCAGTTGCCTGTCCCTTGCACATCTGGAAGACTTGGGTAGATACCAGTACAGGCATGCTCAGTCCAGCAACCAAAGCTGCAGGTCACGTAGTCCTTCAAAAGGATGCTGCCTCAGAGGTATGTGAGCCTTGGCCTAGAAACCTCAGCAAAATCCAATGTCTATTCCCAAGCTCTGTAAAGTGCAGCCAGCTGAATCTTCACACCTCAACATCCTGTACACATGCCAAGGAATTCAGAAGGCTCAACAAGCATCTGACAGCTGAATGAATAGTGGAGATGAGGTGATGTCATGGGGAGCCTTAGACAAATGAGTGTGCAAAAAAAATGTTCCCACCTGCAATGCTGAGCAAGTTTTCATCCACTTCCTACCACCTCATGATCTGCGTAAGGTCATTACAAGCTCAGGCCTAATTTGGTTTCACTAATAGACATGTGGCCACATCTGAGTTCGCTTGCTACATGTTGACCAAATGAATGAAATGGATGTCAGTGCCATTTCACACCAATGGCTTGAGCATGCACCCTGTTGGGGCTATCACAGGATCAACAAGTAAGAAAATGCTTGCCACAGTCAGTGCCTGCTACAGAGTGTGCCCTCAATGAGAGATCCCTGCTGTCATTATCATCAGGATCACCCCCTCCATTGTTCAGAAAATGGCACAATTTCATCTACTTAGAAGTGGGAGGAAGAAAAGACTCATGAAGAAAATAGAAAATGTGATATAAGAGCTGAGCCATTGGGGCCAGAGGGAGGACTGAGGATGGAGCAATTACTATTTATAGATGGACTATCTATATGACAGACATTGTTCTAAGAACTTAATATAGATTAACTAATTTTTCACCAAAACCCTTTGCTGGAGGTTATTACCGTTATCCTGAATGTGCAGACAAATCAACTGGAGCCCAGAGAGGTTATATAACTTGTTCAAGGTCTCATATCTAACAAGTCAAGTTAGAACTTGAGTCTTTAGCATCCAATTCCACTGGACAAGCTCTGAACTAGAGCACTGATGTGCTGGCCTTCCTCAGTCCTTCCACACAGCCTGCCCATTTCTCCACAACCTCACCTGACTGACCTACAAAACTGTTTCCTTGTCTGCCTTCCCCAGAACAGGAGAGCAACCTTGGGACAGGACCAGTGCCAAGTGCACATTTTAGATATGTTTGGTATCTCTGGGGAGCCGCCCTAGAAGTGAGTTACAAAGTAGGCCCCAGAAAAGTTGGTGGCCTCTTCCAACCCTGAGTTCTGCATATTGAGTCAGTGAAGGGAGCCAGAACCCCTACAGAGTCAGAAGACAAAACAGCTCCTCTCAACCACAAGGCCTTCAGAGGGTCTATCTCTCTTGCTCTTCTATCACCTACAGGATGAATGGCTTTGTCTTTCTTATCAGTCACAGAGGCCACGTTGAACATTTTGCTCTTCCCTCACCTGCCATGACCACTGATTCTTGTCTCACAGATAGTTATACACTTTGAATAGTTTCTTCTTAGCATGCAATGAAAATTCACTGTCCCTCCCAGCTAATCAGGCTTTCTCCAAAATGCCACAGGCTCCACGGGCCACCCCAGGAGACCTGCTCTGCAACCCCAGCTACTCATTGGTTGGGCTCTAATGACTACTGTTCAGTCCCACAGATCTCTTCTTCTCAAAGATGGAGCAGAAGGGCAATGGCAACGAATGAAAAATGGGCTTCCTACTCAAAAGGGATGCTAAAACCCAGGATATACTTCAAGCACAGAAGCCTCTCCATAAAAGGAAAATCCAGAGTGTTAGAATATTCAGGGTAACTCCATATGGTTTTTATCTTTCAATTTTGCACTGGAAAAACATTTCAAAAGTGTCAACTCTATTTTCTGCCATTACTCGGCCTATATAAGAGAACAAAGTAGCTCTTTCTAAATAACAGATCATCAAAAGTAACCAATGGGGGGAAATATGGATAACTATAAAAATGTGCTAATCATTGGACTTACTCTACAGGCCGGACACATACTTTTAACTTTGTAAACAGCTTTACTGAAGTATAATTGATAATAACAAACAATTGATATTTAAAGTATACAATTTAAGGACCTTTGATAACCATAAATACATACCATATGTGTACAAAACCAACAACATAATCTTGATAACTAAAATATACATCAACCTCCAGAGTTCTTTATACTATTTGAAATCCCTCCTTCCTACCCTTCCTCTCTGCCTACCATAGCAAATCACCAATCTGCTTTGTCAATAGACAACCTTACAATTTCTGAAGTTTCCTATCAATGTATTCAAATAATAAATACTACTTTTGGTCTGGCTTCTCCTCAGTATAATTATTTTAACATTATGTTGTTATGTGCATCAATAGTTCATGATGTTTTATTCCTGGGTAGTACTTGATTGTGTGATAGTATAGCTTGCTGGTAGGGTGCTATGATCTGAGTGGGCCCTCAAAAGGTCACAAATTGGAACTTAAATTCCTCAGTGAAGTAGTATTGGGAGATGAGGTCTACTGGGAGGTGTTTGGGTCATGAAGGGCTCTGTTCTTATGAATAAATTAGTGCCTTTTTTTTATGAGAATGCATTAGCTATTGCAGAAGTTTGACCTCCTTTTCTCTCTTCTGCATGTTCCTGCTTGCCCCTTCTGACTTCTGCCATGTTATAAAGCAGTGCAAGGCCTCCAGAACCATGAGCTAAAGCAAACCTCTTTACATTATAAATTATCCAGTCTCAGTTATTTTGTTAAAGCAAAAGAAAACAGACTGAGGCATATGTATATAGCATATTTAACATTCACTTGTCCGTGAACATTTGGATTGCTTTTAGTTTGGGGCTATTACAAATAATGTTGCTATGTAACAGGTATTTCTTTGGACATACACTTTCATTTCTCTTGGGAAAATACCTAGAAATGAAGTGGCTTGATCATATAGTAGTTTTTTAAAGACATTTCCAAGCTTTTCCCCAAATAGTTGAACCATTTTACATTCCCACCAACAGCACAATGTCAGTTTTTTCACATCTTTTCTAACACTTGATAGTTTATTTGTTACAGTTTCACAAATGACGTTTTCTTTCTCTATCCAGACTGATAAATTGGGACTGATTAAATGTTACTATTGTCCTGTTTCATCATTAGGCAGATTTTTTTTTTTTTTAAAGAATCTAAACCACTCCTGAACTCAGGGTGAATATACTAGAGGTACAGTTCCAATTTCCCATCCTGTTAGGATGAAGGAATTCTCCACTATCTGCGTGTAGCTGTTACCCCAAAGCTTCTTGGTTAGATTAGTTTCTTACCAGACCCCACCTGTCAGAGCAATGGTCAATAATCTAATCAAGAGTTGAGACCCTTGAATGAATCTAGTACCTAGAACTTGAGGCAAGAGAGGCTTATTCCATTCTACCCTATTCTAGTGCATTAAAATACAACAGCAACAAAAGAGGATTGGGTGTGCAGGCTTATTAGCATATGCAAAGCCCCTGGGTTCAATTCCCAGAACAGATAAAAAGCAATGATTCTTCTCTACCTGTCTACCCGCTACCTGATCCTTGTTGGGTACTAGGGAATTGGATTGTGTATTGGTTTACTCTATCTAGCTGGTGTAGACAGCTTCCAGTAAGAAAGGGTAGAAGACAACAGGAAGGGTACAGAGCTACCTTCACTGATACACAGTAACATCTTTCATTTTTCTCTACTGGAAAGAGAAAGCAAAGAAACTTTTCTAATGAGCTCCATCTGATTAAACTGGTAAAGGTCCCAGGTTCTATAGTGTCTGTTTTCTCCTCTGACCACCTGCCATCAGGGAGTTCTATATTCCAAATCAGTCCTCAAGGACTTTGGAGAAGAGCTTGGGAAATGTCACTCTTTTGGACACAAGATCTCTCCTGCTACTGGAAGTGCTGTTCCAAGTACTTCAGTGGACAGGACCTAGCATCTCAAGAAAGCCACCCTTGTCCAGAGGAAGCATTCTGTTTTGCATATGCTTTGTATCCAAAGATTCCAAAATGTTTTATTTGTTTCAGAAAGGGGGAAAACATCTTGCTTTGTTAAAAATGAGAACATCATTAAAGACATTACTTTCAATATTCAGTTATGGCAATAATTCATGGTAAGTGGAAGAATTCTAATTAAAGAATAAGGAATTCCTTAATTCCCTCACATAACATACAGGTCCTAGCCCGAGGCTTAGAAAATGAGCTCCGCTTCTCTGAGCACTACCCATATCTGGTGCGGAAATATTCTCTTGGAAAATGTTGAAAGAAGTCTGACTACTCGTAGGTCAACAGGGAATATTTTGTTTGTTCCTTTTAAAGAAAAACAAAAGCACCATGATTATGAACTTAATTAAAGTTGTTTGTAATGATTTAATTAGATTTATTGTACTGTACATATCCATTCTGGCCAGGGACCTCTTTGTCTTCTAAAGGATTGGTAGGTAGAGATCTCATGTGCTCTGCAATCTTACCTAATCCTTAATCTCATCTCCTGGTGGGGGAGGCCAAGTGTCATCATGTTCAGGTAATTGCTTTATCAAATTGCTTAATTATGCGTTCAACACAACTGACAACAAGAAGGTTATTCTTCCTAATGTGTTTTTAACAAAAGTGTTAACTAATTACATGGCATTGTATTCAGGGCATTTGAGGAGAAGAAATGAAAACCTATTCTTCAAATCTTGGTTAAATGCATGTTTGCATATAGAACACAGAAATAAGTGGTGAAATCATTAGTTGAATTGCTTCCTTCTGTTCTAACTTCATGACGAATCTGCAGGCTGCAGTAGTCTGTGTGAATCCCGTAGATGCGTTATCACTGTGGACAGCATCTGAACATCTGTGCTCTCTTAAAATGTCACAGTAACCATTTTGCCTGAAAGTCTATCCTTGGGAGCCAAAACAACTGTGCTATCTTGGCATGTTTTAAGAAGAAATAAAGGTTGAAGAGAATTGAGGATAAGCGTGCCCCATGATCAGAACAAAGTATTCAAGCATTAGGCCAAATGGGTTCAAAGAATTCTGAGTTAAAATGACAGTGAATCAGCTTTATTTTAGGTAAACTTTCTCTTTAAGTAGACAATAGGTCTGGTATTAAAAGGTGTCTTGTAAGCCTCTCTGTGCATGTCCTTCCTAGATATACAACATCCCTTAATACTGGCTCAAAGTAGTGTCACTTAAATGAAAACTTCAATGAGGCTAGCATATTTGGTATTTTAAAAAGAAGATTTGAAGTTTGCCACATTTTACATTTTACCCTCTCCAGTGTATACTTTTTCCTCCATCTTCTTTTGCTAAACACATCTCTCATTCAGAGTTAAGGTTGAGGTGAGAAGACTCATGTGACCAGAGTAGGCCAATTATAGAACCTCATCAGCCTGGACATATTTGATTACATGATGAACACAAGGTTCCAATGAGCTGACTGGAATTCTTTCCTGGGATTGAAACACTGTAAAATTTTTGGGAGTTTCTAGTTTGGAAGCAAATGAATCCGAACCTTCAAAATCCATATACTCTGCAAAAGAGAAAGAGCCACTTTGCAGAATAAAAGAGAAGCAGAGACAAAGAAGAGACAGAAGGAAAGGCAGTTACTAATAGTGAAGTTTCCCTTCTTTCTCCAAGGGCTGGCAACCCCACTATACTTCGTAGCTTTTTACATCAGAAATTTTCATTTTTTATTTAGGATGAATTATATGTTTCTGTCACTTAAAATCAAAAGCATTGTGATGGTTACACCTGGTATTTTACATCACTTATCAGATAGTTTTTCACTCGTGGAAGTAACAACACCTGTGACTCCAGAGTCCAGCTGGAGTTCAAGTATCTTCTCTGCTACTTACTAGCTGTGTTGATCTTAGAAAAATTTTGTTGATTTAGTTTTGTCATTTTTACCTTGGAACTAATAATAGTACCCATGTTAAAGGTCTATTGTAAAATTAGATGAAATAATATAATAGAGAAAATAAAATAATACAGTGGCACTTAGTACAACATCATAGTATTTAACACATGCTCAATAATGAAATACGATTGTTTCTTGTTGTTATTGTCATTATTGCTATTTAAATGTTACTAGAGTAGTGAGTTCCAGAGAGCCCCTGTGTCCACTCTACCCTTTTTTAAATCATACAACTCATATTTTTGGATAGGCACATAATTGCCTAGAATAAAATTTACATTTTCCAGCGTCCTTTGTAGCTGATTGCAGCCTATGATTAAGTTCTAGCCAGTGGAACATGAGCAGAAGTGATGCTAGTGAATTCCAGGTTGTGCCCCCTTTTCTTCCTTTCTTCCTACTAGCTAGGTGCAGCAGCCATCCTCAATTCAGACATAGAAGCTCAACAATTCCAATTACTCAGACATAGAAGCTCAACAATTCCAAGTGAATAACAAGCTGAAAGGTTCCTGGTCATCAGAAGTCTGTAATAGTATTTTGGCCTTGGCCTGCTTATGTGTGGAATGTTTACATGAGAGAGAAACAAAAGATGATCCCATTGAAGCTTCTGTTTCATTTGGGTTTTTATCACAGCAGCCAGAAACTATATCCTGAATAATGCATAGTTAATATTTTCAATATTATTCACACTTGCTCCTTCCAAAAGCCCTATGAAGAAAGAAAGGGGGCCATTACAACAAAACAGGGACCAGAATTCTATTTAAACTAACTGTTGAGGGTCTTTACACCAGCTAAACAAGCTCTTATTATCAAATGATATTTGGCTCCCCAGACTAAGGAAATGAAGTTATAAGTGAACAAAGCCTAAGGGAAAGATGCGAAATTGGGGCATCTGCCATGGGGGATTTGTCCCGAAACCTCCAACTGTTTAATATATAAAGCAAAATTGCTTAGAGTTGGCTAGATGCCATGAGTATATCTCTAAAGTCATAAAACCGCTACTGTTGGCCTTTTCTAGGAAAGGGAAAAAATAATGAAATCTACTACCCGAACCCTTTCTTAGACTGCTGGTGTCCCCTGGGGTCTATCTGCACATGATTCTTTTCTCCCACTACCACCTGAGCGCATGCTTGGACAGAGTCAGGAACTTCTCCCTGCAGTACTGCCCAGAGCAGGGCATGGCTGGCTTGCCTGGTTGCTGCTGCCCTTGATCACTGTGCCTTTACTACTGCCATTGTCCTCTGGCCTGCCAGGCATGGAATGTGCAAATGCAAGCCCCCTCCCCTCAGCTTCCACCTTCTGCCATCTACCTTCTGCAAGGCCCCTGCAGATGAGCCATTTGCAAGTGAAGATCATTCCTAGTCCACAGGTCTGGAGGGGGAGGCCAAACCCAAATACCGCCCCCTGCCCCCCCTCCCCCCAAATTACTGACAACCTCAACTCTGCCACACATGAAAACCCTTCATTCCTGACATGCTCACGGGGTCAGAAGTCTGGGAGACTGAGAAGACAGAGTGAGCCTGAAGCCATCTGGAGAATTCTCACAAATCCACACCCTCAATTGGCTCCAACCCTCAGAATAGCCTGTTCTTGGGAAACGCCGGCCAACAGAGACTGCACTTGCCAAGAACTTCAGACGTGACCTTTCCTTGGTAGCAATTGTTGGAAACTATTAAGATGCCTCTGACAAAATAATACAGTCTGCAGCGACAATATGCTGCAAGAAATGCCAACCTTGTAAAGCAAGTGCTCCCTACCCCTCCCTCACATAGTCACATTCAGAATGGAAGAGAAACATTTCCCTCCACAGCAGTTCTTAACTCCGCATCTCTCTTCCCCGTCTAGACATAAATGAGCCATTTGCTAATTGTTTAACAGCAATTAAGGAAGAAAATGTGAAAGGGAGAAGGAGTGAGAGCAGATGGGTGCTTGCCTGCTTGGATGCCAATTACCAATAGCCAGAGTGATGCCAGAGAACAGGACTGGCTCTCAGGACACCCAACAGCACCCAGGGAGCCCTCTCCTCTGAGGCCAGGTTGAGCACTGGGCTTTGGGCTGGGAAGGGAGCAGGCACAGCCTGCATGTCTGATCTTTGGTCAGGTGGGTAGGGTTTGGACAAGTCAATGAAGTCCTGGGGAAGGATGCCTGGCAGTGAGACCCCTCCCCTGAAGGCCTCCTCCTCTGTCCCTTTCTGAGCTTCTATCACACCAGATCTGTTCCTATTTTCCAAAACAGCTTTGCTCTCTGGAGGGAGAAACCCTAGGATGGCCCCCTGAATGATGTCTAGAGGTCAAAGTCTAGTCAGCAGCTTCCAGGCCTCTCTTCTTGCAGACTATCAGCCAGGACCCTTTTCTGGCTCCAGCCCTACAAGCCTTCATCTTCGTATGCAGATAACAGCAGAGAACCGAAAGCATTTCAGAGACAGTGGGTTCCCAGACATCACACAAAGCGAAGCCATGGAGCTGCTGCAAGTCTAGCCAGGATGAAGACAGTGAAGATGTCCTTCTGCTGAGCTCAGAGATGAACCGGCCTTCTATATTTGAAATTTAAACAGTTCCAAGGCCAGCTCTAACTACCTCAAGACCTCTGCAGAATGTTTTCTATCCATCTCTGAAACCACCATGGCAATCCAGGCCTGGCTCATGCCCCACATGGTCACCTTGCCTCTGGTCCTGCTCCAAACTTTCCTATCTTGCACTAGTATAAGCAAATTTAAAATAACACTCTTCAATGGGATCCCCACAGCTCTCAAGGTGAAGTCCAGCCCCCTTCTTGTGGTCATCAAAGGCCTTCTGAATGTGGCTCTGATTATTTGTCAAGCCTCATTTCTGTGCCGGTTCCTCCCTAGCCGCACTCCACAAGTGACCCAGCCACATTGACACTGTACCAGTGTCAGGATGACTTTCTTTCATCACTTTGAGACCCTCCTCCCTCTGACCCAGTGAGTCCCTGGCCCACTCCTGTTCTAGTAAGTTCTTTCCAGCCTTAAGTTCTCAATGGCACCAGTACTTCTTTTAAGAAGACTGTTCATACTTCCAAACTGGCATAGGTGGCCCTATTCAGTACTGGAGCACACAAAATTTCCCTTATCTAAACACCTACTATCTAAATTTGCCTTCTCTTATTATAACAATATACCTGAAATTGGGTAATGTATAAAAAAAAGATTTTGGTTTTTCTCACAGGGATGCCTTGGCTACATATGTATCATGGTATGAGTTGAGATCACATGGAAAGACTCAGAGCCCAAGGAGGGAGGAGGAGCCCCAACAACCTAATTACTTTGCATAATGTTCCAATTCTTAAAGGTCCCATCACTTCAACAATGCCACACTGGTTGGCAGGGGTTGGGAGGAAAGACAAACCCCTCCAAACCATAGGAACAATTATAATGAAAGTCAGTTGGTTTTCAATTTGTCTGTCTGTCCTGTAAGTTCCATGGAATGGGAAGCTTGGCCTATTTCGTCCTTTGCCCTATCCCTAGTATTTAGCACAATGCATGTAACAGAGTATGGAAGAACTCAATCAATATTTACTGAATTTCTGTACTATATCAGTTTTCCTGGCTGGAATAATGTGACATCAAGGACAGTTAAGATATGAATAGGGTGATATGGTATGATACTGCTTGGAAGTGAGGTTATGACATGACCACCAAGAAGCAGAGAGAGAGAAACTCTACTTGCCAGATATAAAATACAAACCCCCAAAGCATGCCCCTAATGACCCATCTCCTTCAGCCACACCCTACCTGCCTACAGTTACCACCTAGCTATTCTTTATTGGGGGGATTAACCCACTGATTGGCTTAAGACTCTCATAATGCAATCATTTCACCTTCTTGTCATATCTCACCTGAGCTTTTTCAGGACACCTAATATCTAAACCATAACAGCAGACTTTTGTGGGAGCTTGATGTCCAGGATGCCACTTGCCCATTCAGCCCTGATCCTCACTGACATTTCATGTCTCCCATCTCAGGCTTGAGGATCAGAGGGTTTACTCCAGAGCTGGCGGGAATGATTTAAATGGCACAAGCTGGAACCATTGTAAAGCAAGTACAAAGAGGGATCCATGAACTCTCTGCCAGAGCCCCAGGCTGGGGATTTAGCTAAGCAACTTGGCCAAGATGGGGATGGCTTATTTCTCCTAGTCACTAAGCTTTGTCTACCCTGTGCTCTCAAATCCTGAATGAGACTGGCAGACTGGAATTTTCCCAGTCCTCTTCAGCTATAGCCCTGGTTGGCTCCTCTCTGGTCACTGATACTTACTGAGCACCCATTATACACCACAACCCATGCCTGGTAGAGATGGTGATGAACATTTTCTCTGCCTTTGGGATTTCAGATTTTTAAGGCAATTGAAACACTCATTTCCCCACAGGCCTGGAATTGCTCTACCAACTTCTCATCCTCCAGTCTGCTAAATGTCTTGTAATAGACTATTCTCGATATCTTCCCTTTCTCTTTCATCTCACACGCCTCTCTCCTCATCTTTAGAGCCACGTGGGAATCATCTCGGTCCTGCAAACACATCACAGTACCTTGCTGCCCTTGCCCATGCCATTCTATCTGGAAAATTCTACCCCTCCATTCTGAAAGGACACCTCCTTAGAGACACTTTCCCTCAGTGGCCCCTACAAGACAGCTCTCTCTCCACTTCTTTCCTAGCACCAGGCCTTATAGTACTTATTAACATTTGAAATTACAACTAATGTGCTTGGCTACTTATTTATTTCTGTCTCCTCTACCAGACAGTGACCTCTGCATATGCAGGAATGATATCTATCTTGTTTGCTGCTGCTCCCCAATCCATCAACTTTTGCACAATGCCTAGATGAACTGGAAGTCTTTGATAAGAAGCTATTGAATAAATGGATGAAAGGTTCTTTCTGTGGGTGATTTTGGAGTAGGAACAAGTCAGACTCTGAAGGGCTTTGTTAGTGGCAATGAAGAGTCAGTTCAGTGCTAGCACCAAAACTTCCCAAACGGTGAAGCAGGAGAGACATACCAGCAGAGATAACTATTTCCTATAGTTATCCTCTCTTCTGTTATGTGGAAATGGACTCCAAGCTTGGAGAAGTGAAGATGGAGATAGGGATGCCTATTAGGAGGTGGCTATACAAGCTGAAGTCCTTGTCACTCAAAGTGGGGTCTGTGGACCAGCAGTTTGGCCATCACCAGGAAACCTGTCAGAAATGCAGAATCTCAGGTCCCAACCAGACCTGCTATATCTGAATCTGTGTATTTTTAAAAATATTTTTTGGTTGTTGATGGACTTTATTTATATGTGGTGCTGAGAATCGAACCCAGTGCCTCACACATGCTAGGCAAGCGCTCTACCACTAAGCCACAACCCCAGCCCATGAATCTGCATTTTTAACAGGACCGCTCAGCACTGTCTATACACCCAGCATCTGGACCCTGGTGAAAGACAATGAGGCCTTTTGGATGGGGGATAAAAATTATTTATTAGTGTCCCCTATGTATCTACCATTCCAGATGTCTAGGGTGTCACCAGTGAGGCCCATCACTGCAAGCTGTCACAAACTTTGATTCTATAAGAGATAAAGGAGAGGAAGGAAAGTGGGAAGAGTGAGTTAAGCTTGGGGCTGGAGCTATTTAACCAGGGTATAATGGCTGTGACCTTGGGCAGAGAAGTTCTAACTCATAGGGCAATTCTACAGTAAGGGAGGTAAGGATTACTGACTCAAGCCATGAAAAAAGTCAACTTTTTATTCCTACTATAAGTTTTCCCAGCACCTAGCACAGTGCCTGGCACTTTGGAGGGCTCAAATGATACTTGTTAAATAAATTAATGAAATAAATAATTATATAAGGGCTATGCTACTGAGGTCCTAAAGCAAATTGCATGGTTCTGAGTAGAAGAAGCCAAACTGAGGTACTTTCTGGCTTTGTTTTGTAAGATGCATACCCCTTGGATGGGAAAAAGAAAGAAAGAAAAAAAAAAAGTGGAATCTTGTTGGAATAAAATTCTATTTTCAATGAATAAAAATATAGGACCTATGCATCACAAAATCCCCAGGGAAGAGTCACCACAGCCTCAAAATAACCCAAGTAAACCATTAAGAATGGCTGGCAGTGAGAATCCTCCCTAGCCTGTGGACTGTGGAATCTCCATGGCGTGAGGACCAGCATGGGGCTTACTGAGAACAGAGGCCACCAACTGTGAGCGGGGCAAGGACAAAGAGGGCACCCAGCTGAAAAGCCCAGAATCACATGGCAGTATGGTCAGAGGTAACCTGGGCGTTCCCTTAAGGCAACTGGCTAGCCACAGACTACCGTGTAAGAGGAACCTTACAAAGAAACACAAAGAGACAGGTAAAGCCTTACAGCACTGCTGGAGGCCAGCTCCACCCCTACATCATGTCTTCTAGGAAACTCCTGAGATATGTACCCATAGACCAGCTCCTTGATACCTAGCATGGGGCTAGACCTCAAGGGGGTATTGGGTATGAAATATGAATTTGTCAAATAAGCAAATTCTTAAATCATTCAGTTTCCCTTTAATTTATATACCAGTGAAATGCACCTATACTCAAATACAAATGGACAACTTTATCCATGGAGATGTTTGAAATTCCAAGAACTTATCCTTGCCTCTCCGCTTACAAATCCTGCTTAACAAGCCCAGCTGCAACGCCCTCTACAAGGCTGCTCCTCAGCCCTCCAATAAGAATAACTAGACCCACTTTACCCTGACTGCTTTTATATAAAACCACTTTCTTTTTGTTGGTTTGGGCTAAAATGGCACATCACCGTACTTGCCTCCGTCCTTTGAGACTGTGAGCCCCTAAGTGTCCCTGCAATGAAACAAGCAATGTTATATTAAGGGCCCATGCAATACTGAAAAACATGAGCTAACATCACACTCCTTCCTTCCACAGCACTGTCCACTAAGCACCAACCTAAGCCTTCTTCCCTGGGTTGCTCCACATCAGCTGAGCTGTGTGACTTACGTCTTTTGAGTAGTGTGCTACCTCATCTCCAGGCTCTTCTACATTAACTTTGGGATCACACACCATTCACAGAACCGCCCTTTCCCTTAAACCTTGGACAGCCCAATTACATAGGACTAACATTTTTATCTTGCTTGCCTCTTTGGTCAGAGAATATCTGAGTCTATTTATATAACAGCTTCTCAAGCACAGGGCCCAGAGTTCCTGAATCTTTCCAGGCCCCTGTTTTAGTAGAGATTTGACAAGCAGATCTACAGTATTTTTTATGATCAATAATAACAATAAAATAATGAAGACCAACCTTGGATGTGTAGGTATGACCATCAGAGCCACAGACCATGGCTGACTGTGCCACAGGACAGGGCTTGCACTTGACCAAATTCGAAGGTCCAACCCAGTGTTTGTGGGCTATGTTCCCCTTCTTTTGCCTGAAGATGAAAAATGGGATTAGGTTAGTTGACACTCCAGTTCTCATTGGTCTTTCCTCCGGGTTTTCAGAATACAAGGTAAAATGAACAAATGAAGCACCTCATAAAGAGTAGTGGATAGTGGAATCCCAGGGGCCCTTAGTTAGCACTCCTGCTTTTTTCCATTTCATCAATGGAGGTGGAAGAATTTGTTCTAAAAGCCTACATTTAACCCCATAGCTGGACCAATGAAACAGTGTGGCCATTAAAACGTTAAGCATTATTTGCTGACATGTAAAGCCATTAACAATATATTTTAAAGAAACAATAAGGGAGAGTGGCTTAATCAGCTCCAGTGCCAGGTGTGGCATATCACAGGTGCCCAGAACAGCTCTCTAGAACCTTAGACTATCCTGGCGCTGATGGGCAGCCTTCCATTTGGGTGATACACAGGCTACTCCATGAATGCTTTAGATAGAAATGCATCTCCAAACACAACCAAAAGACTTCATCACAGCTGCAGAAAACTATCTCTGGATATATTTTAAAGCAATTTCAGTCTGGCTTCCAATTTGCCATTCAACAGAAACTCTGAGGTAATGTCACTTCCAACTGTTAAAATAATCAGAATTCTACTCTTTCATTCCAGCTCTAGCTTCCCTCCTTTCTAACCTATGTCATAATGATAAATGGCACTATTAGGATGGCTTATGTCCACAGAAGGAACCCCATCTCTGTATCATAAACCACTGAAATAATGGCCTGCAGTTACTGCCACCCTTCTTCCCTTAGCTGAAGCTTTTCTCCCAGCAAGGCACTTGGAGCAACTCCCATGGCCCAAGAGCTGAGTTCTGCATAAAGGACAAGTGTCTCTGGGATGCCCATCAATCAGGCAATTATGGTGCCCTTGAAGTGCTTTGCACTGGCAGTTTTACATGGTGGTTAGCATCTGGGTTCTCAAATCAGAAAAAGGCAAGTTCAGATGCAGCTCTGCTACTTATTCATGGTATAACCTTGGCAAGATATTTAATCCTTAAAGTCTCAGTTTCCTCATCTATAAATGGGTAAAAATAGAATCTACTTCAAGCAGGCATTAAGAAGATAAAATGAGCTGATGCATACAACAACTCAGTATAGAGCCCACAAAACAGGCAGCAATAAAAATAGTAGTTATTACTACAATTATTATTTTCCCCAATAGATGAGATAATAATGAAATTACCATTGCCACAGAAATGTGATTGATCTTTAAGTCCTAGGTTTGGAAAGGCATCTCATGTCCCAAAAGAATCCATAGATGCAGGAGAAAAATATCTTTTCTCCCAGGTGAGAAATGATTCTCTAGACCCTTGGGAATCTGGGTTTGATACCTGAAGTGACCTACCCTCTTCTAAATGATGGGAAGTAAACAAGAAAGAAGGATGAACAAAGCAAAGAAGCACCTACTAATTTGGTTCTTATCATACCTTAAATCTGCCCCAGCAGTATGAGAGAGGCAGTAATTATATTTCAGAGGAGAATTATATTTGAAGATGACATCAAAGAGGACCAAGCATGTATCAAGACACAGCCTTTAGGGCCACTAAGGATGCAAGCTGGAAAAGCCACAGTGCTGAACCTGAGCAAACCCTGGAGAAGAAAGTCCCACAAGGATTCTTTGAGATCACCTAGTTCTATGTGTTCATTTTACTAAAGAGGGAAACTAAAACTCAAAGAGAGGAAGAGCCTTGCCTGAAGTCATGTAGCTGACTTGTGGCAAGGCCTGGAGTGGCATTCACACAGCTGCAGAACAGCATACAAGGATGAATCTCTCCTCCTTGACCCATCTCAGTCCAATCTAGAATACTAGCTTAAAAATTCTACAGAGACACACACTTGGATGCTCTTGGGGTCTTCAATGTATCCTTGCTTTCACAGAAGCTGCCCACCTTAGCCTTGCCCCTCTGTCTGGAATAAGAAACATCATTTGCATTTATAAATCACATGGACTTGAGGTCTATCATCATCCTTCATCAGAAACACTTGACTCTTCCAGTGTTTATTCTAGACCTCTGGCAAAGGAATCAGGGGCAGGGGACTTCTGCAACAGAGGAGCAGGTTGTCAGCATGGGGTTAATCTTAGAGTATATGATTCCTGAAGCAGAACGCCACACATTTATCATCATTCACACAGCAGATTGTCTGACACCAATAATGAATCAGCAAATGCAGGAAGAAGTTCTGGCATCTGGCAGCCCCTCTCCTGGGTCAGTCCCCACATGGCCAAAGTAGTTCTTGTTATAAGTTCTCAGAAAGGGGCAATAAAGTCCAAAGAGTGGCAGCTTTGCTGGAGCAAACAACCATGTACAATGATGCCCCAGAGAACAGAAGCCTAATGGAGCTTAGCCAAAGGCAGGGGAGAAAGAAGTGAATGCTGTTGTGCCTTTGAGGAAGAAATGGAGCCAGCTGCCAATCACCCAGTTAATGACAAGTCATCTCTGTCTTCTAGAAGGCAAGGAGGTAAGGCTGAAAAGTGTCCAGTAGAAGGCCTGGTGCTCCCTAGATGCTCAAGATTTCTCCATCATGTGGGTGGGTCTCTACACACTGATCACTACCATGGTTGCTCAGTAATGAATCAAAAAACCATGGAATTTCAGATTCAGAAAATACCTTCAAACTAATCTAATCCAGCCACTTTATGGTATAGGTGAGGAATTAGAGGCACAGAGGGAAAGTGACTTCGAGTGTCACAGAGGCCCGTGGCAGTTGTATCAGACATATGTGCAGACAGTCAAAGGAAAGCGTTGTACGGATACAGAGCCATTTCAATCTCCAGTTTTGGAAACTGTACTTTCATTACCAGGATTCAATTTTATAAACAGAACTCATTTGAAACACTGTCCCCAGAGCTATCTACCCACTTCCTTCAACTTCTCCTAGAATGCCCTGGGTGCTTTTGGTACAAAGGCTAAGCCATTCTGGATTTTCCTAATTCTAAAGAAACTAGCATACCAGTTAGGCTAGGACAAATCCAAGTGTTCTTAACCTCAACTATGTAGGGCCCTAGAGATGGCACCAAAACCTGTGGTCTTTGTCCAGAAGGCAATTGTGTAGTTATGTACCTGTGAGTCCAAGGAGGCATAACTTCCCTTGATATTGTTGGTTTATTTCCATCCCCACAACTGAATGCAAATCATAAAAAAATGACCAACCCAGTCAAGGAAAAGGACTAAGATTTCTGACTCAATTTTTCATTCTTAAGTTGATGAAGAATAAAATGCAATGAGGATATCTTGATGACATTGCAGTGCCACAGACGTTAGTCAACGGGGGTGACAGTGATTTAGTCTGCAGGCAGGCCCTGTTCTGTCTGTCTTCCCACTTGCCACCAAGCCCTGACTCTGCCTCAGCCTGGCTGGTGCTGAGGGGCAGCCTCACCTCCTCCAGACTGATGGCACCACTCAGAACATCCCCAGCCACAAGACAACCTTCTTGCGGAAAGAAGTCAGACAACCAAGATTTCACCAGCATTTCCTATTGCCATCTGTTAAACTATTTACTCTCAATCGTTTTTAAAAAGTCTATCAAAATTCTCAGCATTTGTACTTTTCAAGCAAAAAGATGGTTATTAGTATAAATTTGATCACAGGACTCCCAGGTTTAGAACCTCCGTATTCTATCCACCTCCCAGGACACAATCTAAACTCACAGGTTCACTGTTTTCTGTGCTTCCATCCCCAAAACACATGTGCATACCCCCCCACATACACACAGACCACTTGATATACTTTCGTTTCCACCTTAATTTCTCCCCTTTCCGGGAAAGGTGGCATTTGAATTGGCCTCTTTTTTCAAGGCCAATTCAAATGCCACCTTTCCCGGAAACCTCCTAGGGACCCTTTTGCAGATACTATAATCTCTTGAAGCAGGGTCAGGCGTCTCATCTTATTTCCAAGCAAATGCCTTGATTCTACCCAACAAAGCATGAAAAGGCTACTATTATTCCAACAGGACACAGGACACTCCCGGGCTGGGAGCATGGGAGCCTGGGAGCCATCCTGAACTCCTCCCTTCATCTACTCTCACCACCTGGCCCATCACTCAATCTTACTGATTCCATCTCTAGTGGGCCACATTCACTTGTATCTTCCATGTGCCATGCAAATTCAAGTCTAAAGGACTTAGCAACTGCTTCTTTTCTGCAGAGCAAATGTCCATTTCTTGTTCAGGCTTCAAATCCATTGCCCTCTGTGAAGACCTTTCGGATCCTGTGACCTGTACCCCAGATAGAGTTAATCATGACACCATTTCCACTTTGTGTCTTGTTAGACCCAATGGTGGCATTCAACTACAGTACATGTATCTTCCTCAGCATATTGTGCACTCAGGGTGGTGACAGTGGTTTCATGATTTTTGTGCTCCTGGTACTTGGAAACATGGTTGGCCTTTGGCACATGGACCTACTCAAAATAAGTGAACTTGTTAATGTGAACCTTTAGAACTTGCTTCTTTTATTTCTGGAAATTAGTAGTACTAACAAGAAGACAAAAATAGTACGTGATTTAAGCAACAAGAATTCAACAGGCTCCTTTTCTCCAGAAATTCTAATTCAGATGGGGAGAAATGACAATCAGCTAAAAAGAACTCTAGTGATAACTGGGAAATGGGAGGAGGGGACTCTGCTGTGCACAGAGGGCTGACAGATACACACTGTGGCAATCAGACTATCCCCAAGATACTTGAGGACCTCTGATGCAGTGGTTCCAAGATGCCAACAGATATTAATCTTCAGAATTTGAGAGAAAAAATCAGAATTCCTAGGAATTCTTAAAAGTTGCTGAAATAATCAGTTTCTCCATATTTATCAGTGTCTTATATTTTTTAAAAATATAAGTGAGAAATAAAAAATTGAGTTGTATTTATAAAGAATTGCAGCCTAGACATTCAAATACTGGAAGCTGTCAGCCAACATTATTTGGTTGTACTCAAACAGCAAAACATTCAGATCTTCTAACAAGTTAAAAGGATCCCAAAGAATCATGGGCTGATATTGTCAATTTAAGGACTTACTTTGCTCTACAACTGCTTTTTGGAATGCCACTCTGAAGATTTCCTTAAGACATATAATGCAAAGTACATATAATTTTATTTATAGTTTTAAAAATAAAATTATTTAAAAATGTAAAAAAAGATATATAATGCAAATCAATCTATTAATAGTCATTTTATTTACAAAAACAACTAACAGAGTGGCTATGATCACATTCTTACAACAGTGACCAGCAAGACTGACCAGGTCATGACGACTCTTTTAGAGGCACTCTTGTCCAGATTCCTGAAAATGGGATTCCTTAACTTCAGCTCCACACATCACTATTTCTTGCTCTTGCTTTAAAATGGGCCTGGTTGCTCCCCACCTCAGATATCCCCCATCACCAACCATGCCCAGCTGCTTCCACACAGCTCACACCCAGGGACTCTTTGATGACATCGATTGTGACCCAGCAATGGATTTGACCATTGTAGAGTAGTGCCATGGTCAGACCCCATAGCAAGAAGGTGGCGGGACAGCAAAATTTTTTTAGCATTAAATATATGGGCAAGAATAAATTTCCTGACATAATGCTACTCTATTCAAGAATCTGTGTCCAAAATATTTTAATGATGAAAGGGAAGTGGTAAAGGGTGGTTGCTAAAAATACATGTAGTAGAATTGTTGGCTTTTTATTTCAGTCAGTGAAAAAGGGTTATTCATTTTACTCCATATACTTGTGTATTCAACCATGGTTGTATAGCTTTAGGTAGATTTATTCTGCATGTAAAGAGCTGGTGAAGGCATAAAGTGATTCCAGATAATAAAGATAATAAATACTGGCAATGGCACTCTGCTTTGCTTTGTGTAACCATTACCTGCAAGCCTACATGCCCTAAATGCATCTTCCTGATTCCTCATACACAATGCCAATCTGAGGGTACATCCCCCCATTCATAGGTATAAAACTGAGGCTTCCATAACTAGTTTCAGACACTGGACCTTCTTTTCTGCCCTGTCTTTGTTCTCTCACCTGATCTATAAGACAGACCTGTCAGTGGAGAACCCATCAAAGAATGATCCCTTCCCAGTAATAACAGTGTTTGCTTGCTGGCATAAAGGGCCCGCAAGCATTTTATTTTCATGTAATATCAAACTGCCCATTCAGAAGTAAAATTGAATTTGTTTACAAAATTAAAACTAATTGCTTCTAAAGCAGGGTGGAAGATACTCAGATAGCTGACATGGTAGCTAGTTTGAAAAAGAGACAAAATAATGAACATTAATTGAAATGGAAAACATGTTAAACATTGAATAATCTGTCATGTAAAATGCTGCTATAATTCCTCTGTTGTTAGGGTTATTTCAGTCATTATGCGAAGTCATAAAATGACACAGGAAAGGCATAATGGCCTGTGTCATCTACAAAAGCTTCTCTGCTAAGAGAGACAGGTTCCCACGTGACAGATTATTCATTCTATATGCATGGGCTCAAGAGTCTTTTTCTTTTCCAAATGGAAAAGTCCTAGACATGAGACCCTGTGGAAAGAGTTCAATTGTCCTAACAAGGCAAAGAGAACTGCAAAAGGTGAATCATTAACATGAGTCAGGTAATGTCCCAAGTGCTACTGGGTACTCAATGGCAAAAAGACATACTATTTACAGCAGTTTGAAATTTAAAAGGACATATGTAATAATGATAACAGTAGCTAAACACTTATTGAGGTTCTTCTACGTTGCTGTTGGTACGACTGTCATTTCTACTAGCAGTGGTAATTAACATGTGTGATGTGCTCCTACAATATTCCAAGCATTGCTTTATGTCTTTTCATGAACTGCCTTACTTACTTCTCCCAAAATGGCCCTAAGAGGGGGAAAAGTTAGAGCAGAGCAGGAGAAGCTGTTGGGGGAATGAGCTGGGAAGAGGTGATAGGCAAAGCAGACCTGGGGCAATGGGAAGGACTTGCCCTCGTTAGGAGAGCTCTATACGTCAGATGGCTTGCATCCACTGACTCAAGCTGGTTGGTCTAGGTCTACTACAGGAAAGCTGGTGCCCTGTTGTGGTTGGTCAAGATGATGGTCATAACACATCTAAAATAAAGGCTTGGACATGACAGGAGAGACAAGCAGGCCTCAGAACAAGCAGAGATCTGTTAGCTAGCCCTGAGTCAGGTTCCTAAAGCATCCTCAAACCAATTAACAGAGTGCATATTTTAAAGGTCCCAGAATAGAGTGTCACCAAAAATGTGCCCAGTATACATACAATTCTCAAAGTGTGACTATCTCTCTGGGTACACCCACATGCCAAACTCTAGACTGTGGTTCATGTCAACTTTGGCCTCCATGACCTGCCCTTCACTTGGGCTGCAGAATGACCAAGGCAGCTAGGGAAGAATCTACTTTTCATAAATGAACAGATTTAGTAGCCCTAAGTGAGAATTTCCACAAACTGTACATGCGTGTATAAATGAACAGAAAATGATTCAGGGGGCTGGGGCTGTGGCTCAGTGGTAGAGCGCTTGCCTCGCATGCATGAGTCACTGGGTTCGATCCTCAGCACCACATACAAATAAATAAATAAAATAAAGATATTGCATTCATCTACAACTAAACAAATATTTTAAAAAAAAAGAAAATGATTCAGAAGACACATACCAAACATGGGAAATGTCCTCGGTGCAACCAGAGAGATACAATTGAGGATATGAAAAACAGAACATGTGCTTTGTGACTCTATATGTCTTTCTATTGTGTGATTCTTTTACAACCATGTGTTGCTGCTCTAATTGGTTCAAAATCTAAAAAAGAAATGTATTCCCAGAGTTTTTAAAGAAATGCAAGCTTCTGAACTCACTATTTACCAGTCCTCATTTCTCCAGAAATGTTTAAAGAATGCCCAAGTTGTCAGAATTGGGGGAAGAAAAAAAAAAGAGTTAACATAGACAAAAACTCTCTGACCAGTCTTTAGAGGTTTCAGTGGAGACCAAGACGTAGGTTCTACCTTAACAAAATTAAATCTTCACACTAATGTTTTGAGAAACTGTAAGCAAAGTTAGTAAACCCGAAGATATAAACAGCCCAAACACAGTTAAGAATCTAGAGATTGTCTTTAGTTTTTCAACACTTATTAATAATGTACTATATGGCAGAAATTGAGCAAAGAATGCAAAGATAAAGCCAGAATTGTATTACATGTAATACCTCTAACATATGTTAAATGTAGTGATTAGCATTAAGCATAATGATATTTAATTACTCTGAACAGTTGAATTTATTCAGAAGAGGTACTACCTTACTGGTTTTGTTCTTATTCTTATGTAAAGATACTAAAGAATCACAGAGTGCTAACTTCAAAAAAAAAAAAAATCTGTCAAGAAATTTGCTGCTAATTTCAAGAAGTCTTCAAGTCATTCTACACTTAAGAGAACCAGGAGCAAATATGAGGTGAATGGGAAAACAGCATGAAGACAAGGAGCCTGCCTGATTACAATTCAGATCTCTGGTGGGTCAGACATCTTTTTACATTACGTGCATGAAGGTTTCTTTAGACCTGAAACCAAATATATATGTCCAGGGATCTGGTCAAACTTACCTATAACCTTAAACTCACAAATGCCCTCAGTGTTTTCTTACTGGATAATGAAGATTAGCAGGTGGATGTGATTATGGAAATGCCACTAACTGGTTGGAGACTGCATCTGTAGTCACCTTCCATTAAGAGAGTAACAGACCATAGCCAGGGGCAGCCAGGGGCTTTGTAAAGCAGAGACTAGTGGGGGTTTAACTTAAAGTTGAGTTTGATGACAAGATTGTTTACACACAAACAAACACAAACACACACACACAGGTACTTACAGGCTCCAACTAAAATTCTTCTTTGTTAAGGAAAGTGGCCATACCAGCAATGTAATAGCAAGCTATTAGGGAAATGTAAACTAACAGTTGAGCTTTTTTTACTCCCTTAGGATAATGGTTAGTGATATATTCTATTTTCAAAATCCATTTCTTCCTAACAGGGGACAGAAAATAAATTGTTACTTTTAGCCACTGACCTTTGGCATTATGGTTTGATTTCTTGTTTTATTGCTATTCTTTTTTCACTGGCTCAGTGAAGACAGTCCATCTCTATCCCTGAGACCTTAGAGGAAATCTTTAGCAATGGACACACCGATTGGAAAAAAGTAAATAATAATCAAGCCAGCCCAGGGTTGAGAATTTCATTGTGTGTCCCTTCTCTAAGCATTCATACTTCTTTCTCTTCACAGGAGGGGCCAAAACAGCAAGGGGGTTTGTTAACACAGCTTCTGGATAAGTGTTTGTAAGCTCAGGTGTGCATGGGCAGGACAAGCCCATGCAATTGCACATGGGCTTCGCTGTTATAATCCAAGAAAACATTTGCTTGCATTTCTTGGGGGTAATTAATTATCATGGGATAAGTATATGTGAGGAGAAAGAAAAAAAAACCACCTATATTTGTTTTCTAGTCACCGGTAGCAAAACCCCTCTCTGGGAGGGCTGCCTGTGATCTGACTTGCAAGTCAGCAAAATGGAGAAGTGGCACCAGGGACATGATAGCTTTTAGCACAGGCTTAGAGACAGGCTAGATATGCATTGAGACATGGCATTTGAAGAGCTTAAGCAGAACATCAGTACCCACAAACCATCCACATTGGGTCATTCACCAAAAGTACAGTAGGAGCCAGGTGCAGTCAGGTGAGCATATATCTGGTTCCCTTCTCTGAAAGCTTTCTTCACAGTCAGAGTTGGGGAAGAGAGAATGGACCCTCAGAAAAACTCCTCCCAGCTTTGTGGCCCCAGCTGGCAGAGATTTTTCTGGATGAGTGGCCAAGAACTTAGCCTAGATTCCTTGGTTTGTTTTGCTTATTACATTTATCTTTTTCTGCCAGTAGTCTCTCACCCTTTTCCAAAGGCCAGCTCAATTGCCACCCTCCTGTAAGAATGTCTCTGGCAGCCCTACCTCCACCTCTAGGCATGTTTGCCCTGTGTTTCTGGCTGCCTACACATATGCTACAGCTCTTTATCACTGGTAACACTGGAGTATCATCAGGGGGTCCCAGATGGCCCCCAGGTAGAGATAAGATGCTCAAGAATGTGTTGGCACAGGAAGTAGGAAGCTCACTCATCATAATGCTGTATCAGAGTGGAACCTGGACCTATGTATAGAAGTTACTAAGAACAAAGCCTTTTCCCTCAACTTAAGGAAGATACCTCAAACGCTGAGTGTCCAAAGACAGAGGTGCTACTTCAAAAGATAGAAAGGGAGATTCCTAACACTGCATGAGCTCAAGCAGAGAGAAGTCATCTAGGGAAATAATGTAATCAAGTGCACTTAACATCCTTATACATAAATCTTTAAGTGCATCTTCCCTAAAATGGATTCTCTAAAATGAAACCATGAGGTCAATAAGGCCAAATGCCTACCAGAAATGTACCAATGACAAGGCTCAGCAGGGATCACCACTCCATCACCCACCCTGCACTCCATCAGTTCTACCAGGTATTGAACTGAGAACTGCTCTGATGGCCCACAGAATGGATGCATCAAAATGTTCGCACACACCACCAGAGGACCACGGACAATCACAAGAGATATTAGGAGCAAAAAGCCCACTTTCTCCCTCATAACAAGAGAAGAAACTAGCCCCTGGAGAAATTTATTAAGTTGGAGAGCAGATAGATTGGCAAGAACCCTTACGTCACCACAGTATATTCTAGTAGGTTTGCAATTGTATCCTAGGCTCATGTGTGACCATGTGACTATGGTCTTGATAGGGGTCTCATTAGAATGTAGTTCATTACCCAGCCTCTCTGTGCTGGGCTTCTCCCCAGGACAGTAAAGATGATGATAATATTACTTGCTGCATTCCCAGGCTTCCTTCAGGTTGAGAGTGTGACATGAGCCTCAGGCAGTTATTTTCTCTGCTATTCTGAAAGGATGGAAAGGCAAATGTCTTGAGACAATGGGAGAAGATTCTAGAGAGAAGATTCTGGAGCCTGCAAGTCTCCTGGCCTGAGAAGTCCTTGAGGATGGATTTCAGCCCATCAAGAAAGGGCCCAAGGGCCCCAAGGACTCAGTAGTAGTAGAGTCAGGCCTGGTGGAAATGGCAAGCAGAGCGGGTATCCTTTTCCTTAGTTCCTTGTGGCAGATCCAAAAGGCCATTCTGTACACTCTGGAGATCATCAACCTGTGACTCTCAGGAACTCCTTGGTCAATGGAAAGAATGACATCTTATCCATGGTCCCAAAGGAAAGCTGACATTTAAATATGTCTAGTCACTTAGCACAGGGAGAAAGCAAACAAAGTAACAAGACTAGAAAAAACAGGCACCTGGTCAAGCAGGGTACAGAGTCTGGATACACTGCTCTTTCCTAAGAACAAGGTCACTTTCACACCAGACTGACATGTTACCTCCAGTTTTCCTGGGGAATTTCATGGGCGCTTTTCTGAGTGTTTTGTGTGCCTAGGAATATGGTATATTCTATGCAGAAAACAAAGGGAAATGGATATACTCCCTGTCTCATGATATCAAAAACTTTAACCTTTGCCCTGTTTATTACTCTGCAACCTGTCTGACTTGTCCCAGTCCCTAATGAAGCATGCCAATCTTTCCCTGCATCTCCAGATACTCTTTTAACTGATTCATTCATCTGTTAAATATGTTATGAACACCCACAGTGCACCAAAGTCTAGACTAGGCACAAGGGGTATAGAGGCGATCAGGTTCTGTCCTGCGGTGGGGGTGGGGCTGACAGAGTGAATCTGATCACTGTAACTGGGATGAACAGAGCAAGGAGTGGAGTGTGCATTCAGCCAGTAGAGAACTAAAGGTGAAAGTGCTACAGACTGAATGATTATGATGCCCCTAAATTCATGTGCTGAAGTCCTAACTTCCAAGGAATAGAGCCTTTGGGAGGTGACTAGGTTTTGAGGTCAGAGCTCTCATGAATGGAATTAGTGCTCTGGAAAAGAGAACACAGAGAGCCAGTTATTCCTTCCTACCAGGTGATAACAAAGTGAGAAGATGCCATCTGTGAGGAATGGGACCTCACAAGACACTGCATCTACAAGTGCCTTGATTTTGGACTCCCCTGGCTTTCAGAGCTGTCAGGAATCAATGTCTGTTGTTTAAAACCACTGAATGTCGGCTATGTTTGTTATAGCAGCCAAAATGGACTAACACAGAAACTGGCACCAAGGAGAAAAGTGCTGCTATAACAAATACATAGAAATGTAGAAATGTTTTGGGATCTGGATACTATGTAGAGGCTGGAAGAATTTTGAAGTATATACTAGAAATAGTCTATGCTTTTGTGAGTGGACCTTTAAAAGCAATCCTGGCGAGGGCCCTAAAAGAAAAGAGAAAGTCTGTAGAGAAAGTTTCAGTCTTCTTAGAGAATATCTGAGAAATCTTGAACAGAATTTTGGTAGGAATTAATAGTGATATTTATTCTGATGAGGGCTTAGATGGAAATGAGGAACATGTTATTGGAAACTGGAGAAAAGGCCATGCTTCTTATAAAGTAGCCAATTTGGCTGAATTGTGTTTGTATCTTAATGTTTTGTGGCAGTTATAACTTTGAAACAATGAAATCAGACATTTGGTCAACCAACATATTGAAAAGTAATCTGGTTCTCCTTATTATGAAAAAAAAATAATTTAAGAATGGAACTGCTAATCTAAAGGGCAGCAGAACTTGGCCTATTCATACCTTAAAGAATGAGAAAGCATGTTCAGGAGTAAAAGCAACAAGTCCCATTAGGAGATTAGTATGGGTCAGCTATCTTAACACCTCTGGGTCTCTTTTCTAGTAAGGATATCTTTCTTTCTCTCTCCCTTAGAGCCTACCTATTTTAGAAGAATAATCTTTAAGGCAATAGAGACATCTAAGAAACCATCAGGGCTGCCCCTCCCATCAAAGACCCAGAGTGCAAGAGCCCCAGCAGGTGCTATTGGGCCACCACAGAGAGGTCCCATTGGGACTATGGCCAGTGGAACAAAGAGGGTGGAGTCATTCCCACAACCCCAAACCAGTGGAGCCACTAGTACTCAATTCCACACCAAGTGAGCCATGAACATAAGACCTAGATACAGAGTCACTGCAGGCCATGGTCTTTGATTGCCTTGAGGTCCTGACTCTTTCTCAGCATTGATGGTAGGGTGAGCAATACCACACCCAAGTGAGATCCGAAGGTGAGATGCCTGCCCCTGTGGATCAGGAAGGCAGCACCTCTGCCCAAATAGGTCTTCAAGACAGAACATCAAGTCAATGAAGATCATTCTTGAGCCTTGAGGTTTAGCATAGTCTGTCCTTTTGGGGTTCAGACTTCCTTGGAACCTATAATTCTTTTATTAACTATTTCTCTTTTGGAATAAGAATACTGAATGCTTATTCTATGCCTGCCCACCTTTTTAAGCATATAACATGTTAGTTTCACAGGCTTATAGCTAGTGAGCAATTTGCCTGAGGATGAATTGTACCGCAAATGTCATCCATGTCTGATTTAGATGACATTTAGATGAGACCTGTCCTTAGACTTTAGATACTGAAATGAGTTGAAAATTTTGGGTGCTATCGGAATGAAATGAGTGCATTTGATAGGTAGTGGTAGGAACATGAAGTTAAAAAGATAATTCTATAAATTAGGCCTACATGCTGGCCCTTCACATTTTCTTTTAAAAAGCAATTTACCCAAGGTCATTCTGGCTCACTCTGGCTTAAGTCAATAGGATATATTAAATTCTTCAACAAACAACCTGTTAACCACAGGGCTTTTCTAAGGGATGTGCAATGTATATCCTTGATAAGAATCACCCAGTTACCCTGAAAGAGGACTTCTGAGACCTTTATGCAGACCAACATTTCCAAGAATCAGGAAGACAGGATAATTAAAAATAAATCCCATCTGCCATAAAATATGTAAAACCAAGTTCCAAATTAGAAACAGTTAGTGCAGGCCAAAGTCACCCAAGGCTGCCTATAGCATGCCTTTAGCATGTCATTTAAAAACTCATTGTAATAGCAAAAGTTCTGTCCTCTGTGGGTAAGGTACCTGGGTAAGGTCATGTGCAATAGGGTTTTAAAAATCTGATGTAAGAGTTAAGAGGTAGTACTGGGGCAGTACTGTCTAGAAACTTCCCTAAAACATCAATAATATACTAGGGAAGAGAGGGACATGATGTTGCTCTCCTCTTTGAGAGGGCACACCTTATCCCTTGAAGGCTTTGCTTTCTCTCCTCTTTGCTTTCTCTCACTTTCTCCCTCTCTCTCTCTACACACACACACACACACACACACACACACACATACACACACGGTTGAACCCAGGGGTGCTTTGCCACTGACCTACATACCAAGTCCTTTTTTAACGTGTTTTTTTAAATTTTGAGACAGGGTCTCATTAAGTTGCTGAGGGTCTCTCTAAATTGCTGAGGCTGACCTTGAACTTGTTGTGATCCTCCTGCCTCAACCTCTTGAGTCATTGGGAATATAGACATGTGCTGTCAAGCTGACTTTCCTTTCCCCTTTAAAAAAACTTTGTTATACTTCTACTATACAGGGTGTCTTATCTGAAATCTTCTCCTGCAAGAACATAAGAGTCAAGCGACACAACATGACCACCAATTAATATTTTGTAGCAGCCCCTGATAACAAACTGTGCATGTAGAAGGACATGCATTTGCCAGGAGCAGAATACCATAGACTGAATGCTTTGGCTTCTCCCTCCCCCAAATATATATACTGTCACCTAATTCCAAACATGAGAGTATTTGAAGGTGGAGACTTTGGGAATTTACTAGGTACTGAGAGAAGACCCCTAATGAATGAGAAAAATGACCTTCTAAAAGAGGCCTCAGTAATATCTCCGGCCCCTCCTACCATGTGTGGATACAGCAAAAACACAGTTATGTAGGGACCAGAAAGCAGTAACTTCTTTATCAGTTTATGGTATTTTATTACAGCAACCCAAACAGACCAAGGCAACAACAGATACCATATAGAACAATGAAAATTGCAGAGCCCTTTGCACATACGATTTTACATAAGTACGAGACACTGTGAGGATATCAATTATTGTTACCTCCATCTGATTGCTCTTTGAGAAACTAGAGGCTCAAATGAGTGACTAAATTTATTTATCACCTATCACATGCCAGCACTATGCTCCCTGATTTCTTTCTTTTTTTCTTTCTTTTTTTTTTTTTCTTGGTACTGAAGATTGAACTCAGGGGCACTCAACCACTGAGCCATATCCCCAACCCTATTTTGTGTTTTATTTAGAGACAGAGTCTCTCTGAGTTGCTTAGCACCTCGCTGTTGCTAAGGCTGGCTTTGAACTCGCAGTTCTCCTGTCTCAGCCTCCCAAAGTGCTGGGATTACAGGCATGCGCCACTGCGCCTGGCCTGATTTCTTTATAACAAAGTCATGATGCGAAGTTTAAAGTCATCAATTTATGAAGAAATGCATGAAAGTGGCTTGAGGGAAGATGAACTGTTCCATAGAAGATGGGTTTGGGGGAAGCACTGTCTTGGTCTTCATCTCTGTCACTTAACAGCTGTCAATATCATAGTAGGTGTGAACCAGGGTCCTCACAAGCTCTCGAGACACCTGTGAATGCTAATGAATACCACCAATAGATGCTGACCCTTCAGAAAGTGATCATTTGTTTCTGAGAACTTCAGTTTTACTTCCTAAGATGTTTCCCTTTCTCAATTCCATTAAGCACATTTTTATCTCTCATCTCCTCCACTAGGTTACAAGCTCAACAAGGAGAGCTTTAAGATTTTTGTATATGTGTACACACACACCCCTCCAGCCTCTCTCACACAGCACAGAATCAGCATCAAAAAGTGAGGCTCCCACTCCTCGGTCTATACCCAGAAGACTTAAAAACAGCATACTACAGTGCTGCAGCCAATGTTTATAGCAGCTCAGTTCACAATAGCTAAACTGTGGAACCAACCTTCGATAGATGATTGGATAAAGAAACTGTGGTATGTATACACAATGGAATATTACTCAGCAATAAAAGAGAGTAAAATTATGGCATTTGCAGGTGAGTGGATGGAGTTGGAGAATATCATGCTAAGTGAAGTAAGCCAATCTCAGAAAACCAAATGCCGAATGTACTTGTTGATAAGTGGATGCTGATCCATAATGTGGGGAAGGACATGGGAACAATGGTGGAACTCTGTTCACAAGGGTGTAAGGGGGGAGGGGGCATGGGGACAGGAAAGGTGGTGGAATATGATGGTCATCATAGCCCTAACTTTATGTATGACTGCATATATGTTGTGATTCTATACAACTTACAACTAGAGAATTGATATATTATCCTCTATCTATGTACAATGAATCAAATTGCACTCTGTTATCATGTAAGCCTAAATAGATAAATTAAATATAAAAAAATATATAAAAAAAAGTGAGGCTGCCCTCACTTCCCTTCTCCTCCTCCTCCCGGACTTGGGGCCTTTGCTGAAGCTGTGTGCTCTTCTGAGAACACATCCCTACTCTTTACCCTGCTGGGACTTATAACCCTTCTCCTCCCAAAGAGGCCTTCTCTGTTCAACCAACCTAAAGCGATTCTATGGCACCCTGCTCTGATACTAATGAATACTTATCACAAGTGATTAGATACTTAATTTCATCAGTCCCTTCCAATAGATTTTAATATCTACAAGGGTAGAATGTGTCCACTCATCACAGAACTCCAAATGCACAGTACAGTGTCTAGCACCTGAAAGGCAGCCATAAATACTTGATATAATAAATCATTACTAACTCCAATATAGTGGAATCTGAATTAGCAACCTTTGACTCACCATTCCCAGTGCATCTGAACTAGTCCTAGCAAACATACAGCAGGAGAGACTCAAGCCCTGAAGTCCTTCATCACCATCACCATATTCACCAATGACCTCCTCTGATACCTGCCTAGAGAAGGAATCTAGTTTCAACTGAGAGGGGAGGAGAGCCCCTACCACCTTGCTCTACCCTTGGGGTTTTCTTGAGGGTATGAGACATTAGAGCCAGGGCCCCCTCCTTCTCAGTGGGTGGATATCATGGGAGTCTAGCCCTGCACTTCAAGGAGAAGCACAACACTCCAGGCCCCCAGCTGTGAGCAGGCCTTTTATCACTTGGTAGCAGAGCCACATCAGGTTCATTGTGCACCTGTGAACACCACCATAAGAGATCCTTCAAAAAGTATCAAGGTCCCCAGATTAATTAACTTTCATCTCTCCTGTCCCTCTGTGCCTGGAGGGGCTGCCCTCTCTCCATCCCCTCCATGAGGAACATTAAAGACAGATCATTAGCTTGAGAACATTCTATTTAAAACAGCAGGCCTCCTAAAGATAGCCTTGGATGTCCATCTAAATCATCCCAAGTACATTTTCTGGCCCCAGAACCCGCATGGTCAGTGCCCCAGATAGGCCCTACTATGGTGGCTGATATCCATAAAGAACGTCTTTCATAGTTCAGTGGTTGAATCAATCTGATATTAAATGTCTAAACTGAAAACCGGTGAGTTGGGATTCTGATGAGTTTTGCAGAGCAGCAAGCAGTAGATTTATTAATAACAAAGGAGAAGGAATAGGTTTGAGAAAATTAAAACAGATAAAAGTGGAACTGGAAAAATTCAATCTGATAACTTTTGTTCAGGATGACACAGGCCCTGATGTGCCTGGATGCTAAGTGTCTCCAGAACTCATGGAGATTCCAGCCCTTGTAATGGGCAGCTTAACATCTTCAGTGAACTACAGGGGGCTCAAGCTTGTTTATTTCTCAATGTGTAGGGACAGATGGGCTAATATGATTCACACCTGTGTGCTGCCCAGCAAGACCTGTTCTGTAGCAGAAATCAGAGCTAGTGATTATGTATTCAAAATGGGCACACCTACCTCAACCTTGTCTTTCTAAAACAAATCTAAAGCAGAAAATATTTCAGTCTGTACATTCCTTAATGCACAAGGACACCCACAAATGTAACACCTGCAGCTCCATCACCCAGTCAGCACCACAGTATACTGAATGCCTTTTACCAGTGATGGAGGTAGGAAATGAGAGGATGTCATTAATCAACCCTTGGCCCTGTAAACAGCCATTCCCAGCTCCAGAGACACCCAACTTATTAACATTTGAGCACGCACACATCCTGGGAATTCAACCGTAAAACATTCTCCATCTCCTACAGATAGGAATTGGCTTTAAAAAAAAAAAAAAAAAAAAAAAGTCAGACAATGACTCAGTGCTTTGGAATCAGCAGGAACAAGAATTGCCCCTGCTGGAAGGCAATGCAGTCCAGAAGCCTGGGAAGGGGAGATGACAAGTGTCCAGGATAGAGGCTCTGGTCCTTGAGGGCCACACCCCAAAACTCCCCACCAGGCAGAAGAGACTTAGGGAGCCTTTGCCAGGTAAGCCTGTCCCAACTACCCCCACTTCTGATGGCAGTGAAAAGATCTATTTTTAAAGGAGGCCAGAATAGGACAAGAGTGGGTATGGTACATTTGATTGGAAGTCTCACATTTGTTATCTTTAAAATTGCACCTAAAAACCTACCCTAGTGAATTTTCTTTAAATGTATTATCTGATTCTTCTCTGTCCCCTGTTCCAAGGGAGTAAAAATTCCATGCAATTTTTCACATCTCCTTCATGAACTGCTTCTTAGTCTCTGCTGCTCTTGTCATCAAGATCATCTAATCAATACCTTGAGTTTCAGAGAGGAAAACAAAGGAATGGAGAAATTAAGTAGTTTGCTTGAGTTATGAATTCATGCTCCAAAATGTCCTAAGATAAGCTGCTTCCTCACCCTGAGCAGAGAAAGGCAACACTTCTGTGCTTTTGTTGTTGTTGTTTGTTTAATTGTGTCTTGTGGGTTTAAAGTAATTAAATATTTCTATATTAAAGTGACATATGGTTTGAATTTTTTTTTTTTTTAAAAACCACAAAGGAGAATAATGAACCTAGAATCATTGCTTTAGAAAGGAGAACACAGATTGGAAGAGGTCCTACATGGCAGCACCTCTGGACCCTCGAGCACATTGGCTGGTGGGCTTTGGCTGGAAGGAAGCAAACTAGCTCTCTGAGCATTCACCCCCATGACCCCACCACAGAGGCGGCTTTGAAGTGACTGCCAATCTGGTTCCTAGTCTGCCCCCTTCCTCATCCTGTGCAACCAGGGCAGTTATTTATGGAAGTTGAATAGTCTCATCTGCACAGTGGATGTTATGATACAGACCTGCCCCACCTGCTGTGAGAAGCCCACAAGATCCCCCTGTAAATTGTGCCTAACAGGATAAGTGCTCTGGAAGTATTTCTCTTGAAGGAGCTGCTTTCCTTCATCTCCTGTCTCTTCTTCAGCAATAGGTACTTGGCATGTGGTTGGAATAACACAGGGAGAGGTATGCATTTGCAAAATAATAGACCATGGCGAAGTTTTTTCTGTTTATAAGAGAGACTGACTTAGAATAGGACACACCCAAAACTCAGCTGCAAGCATTCTAGGAACAGCACCAAGCTCTCATTAGCACTGTCCTCAGACCCATGGTCAGTGAAGATCCTCTGAGCTTGAAACAGAACCCAAGGCAATGCATAGTCCCCATGGAGAAAGGGAATGAGCTACACAAATATAAAATTGTGGTAATGGTTGTGGGCATAGTGGCACATTTGTAATTGGCAAGGCCTTGAGATGCAAAGCACCAGAAATCCATTCAGGGACCCAGGAGTTACCCACCTTCTGCGTGGCCACGTGTCTTCCAAACCTCAACAGATATGTGTATGTATAATCAGTCGGTTCAAAGCCACTGTAGCAGGAGGCAGTGCTTTGTTGTAAAACAAAACTGAGATGAAATAACCGTCATCCTTTCAAATATCCTCTGAGAGTTTGGTATTTGAGGCACATTCTGTGATGTACTTCTCTCTGACCTCAAACACTTTGATTCTTTTTTTCAAGTTCACATAAAAGAGAGAAAGCTCTCAGATTGGTCTACTGTACCGAAAGCCTCGACTAGATCTGAATTTTTTGCTAGTGCAGAGAATTAGTTGTTATTCCAGATAGTTAGGAAGTGGAGATGAAGGGCTATTACATTAGAGAGGCCCAGCCCTTTGGGAAGTTGGACCATCTCATTCCTTATTTAAAAATAGATGAGTTCCCACTGCTCCCCAAGGCTTTGAAGGGTACACTTAGATATTATAAGTCCCATCCTGACATGCTTTCCTCCCATTCACAATACACTTGAAGAATTTGAGAATGTGGCTTGTCTGGAAGGCTTAGAATAAATGCCTCAATTTTCCATTCTCCAAATGAAAATCAATGGCAACAGAGAGGTAAAATCAATGTTCAGCACTCCGTAGGGAAAAACCCCACCCCCACTCCATCTCCCACCCACACAGAACAATAAATCAGAACCAGCCATCCTGACTGGTGAAGACTCCCTGAGCGCAGAGCCCTCTGCAGGCCTGAGGACATTCTATCACCTCATCTCCTAAGAGCATATTTTCCATAAGTGCTCCTCAGAGAATATATTTTTAAAACCTGTCAGGAAGAATAACACACCATTGTAATAAAAGCTTTTTTAAAAAAACAAACCCACAGACCAGTGGGATCTCTGGCATCTAAGACCAGAGTTTGACTTCACTTTTTCCAGAAGGATCTACTTCATTATTAAAGCCTTACAGTGTTAGGCACCCACTGACCATGATCAATCTCCTCTTTTTAAGCAAATACTGATGGATGTTCTGTCACCATAGATGAGTTTCTATGTTTTCTAAATTTTCATGTAAATGGAAATCAAACAGTATTATGCTTGGTTTTTGGTCTGATTTTTTTCCCACCCACTCAAAATAATTATCAGATCCATTCATGTTGTTAGATATATCAATAGCCCCTTTGTTATTTGTTGCTGAGTAGTAATCCATTATATTGGATTGACCTCAATGTTTTTATCCATTTACACAGTGATGAACCTTCAGTTGGTTTTTGTTGTTGTTGTTTTGTTTGTTTTGTAATTTGTGACTATAAAAAAGCTGAAGTGGACATCCATGAGTACATGTGCTTTCATTTACCTATTTCAGAATCAAATTTTTTGTTGTATGTGCTTTGCAAACATTGTCTTTCAGGGTGACTTGCCTTTTTAGTTTTATAAAAGTATCTTCAGAAGATCAGACATTTTTAATTTTGTTGAAATCTAATTTGTTCTTTTTTTTGGCATCTATTACTAATGGATTTTGTGTCCTAAATAATAAATTTCTGTCAAACCCAAGGTCACTGCTCCTATGTTTTCTTCTAGAAGTTTTACAGTTTTAGCTCTTATATTTAAGTTTATGAGCCATCTCAAGTTAACTTTTTTGTATAATATGTTATATAGTCATTAAAATTCACATAGTTTGTAGTATCATAAAAATATTCATTTATATATATTAATTAAAGAGAGCCCAATACAAATTTTTATATATAGTATAGTTATTGCTTGTTAATAAAAAACAACTTAATTAACAAAACCTATGTCTAGAAGAAAGAAAAGACAGATAGACATTGCAATATTTTAATTATTGTTTTTAGATAAAACGACCAGTACTTATTTCCTGTGGGGTATTTTTTGTTACTTTAATAACTTTTAATGTTTCCTATAATAGGCATCAACTATTGTTACATCGAAATAGTCTAGAATATTTTTGGAAAAGTCACTTAAGAAAAGGTTTCCTGACCCAGGACACTTCACACTGTTCTTTAGTGCATACATGTCCCTGGAGACCTTGAAGGGGGACATGCCACCAAAAATCAGCCTCCTCCCACCCCCATTCAATATTGCTTAACAGCAAGAAGTAAAACAAAGAATTTCCAGAATTCTTCAAAACGACATGAATTGAGCTGAAGCTTCAGGATGAAACCAAACACAAATCCTAATACAAGTATCACATCAATCAAGGAGAAGATTCCAGCAGGAGGAGGTCTAGGTTGCCCTGCCCTACCACACACCCCTCTACCTCCTCTACAATCCTCCATCAAAATTGCTTGGTTGGTCCTGAAATGCTGCGGTCGCAGATGTGTGCACCCCAGGGCTTCTCCCATCACTCAATCTGCACCGGCAAAAAAATAAAGAAAAGCAAATGAAATTCTCTTGATGATTTGCTCACTGTCCTTCTGTCTTCCACTTGCAAAGGCAGCCTAAGTGTGAAGCCTCATACTCAGCCTAAGGCTGGCCCAGCCATCTCTCCACATGTACACACTCCTGACTGTCTGGAGGGCGGGATTCACCCACCGTGCTGCGGTAGAGGCCAGCTTGGCTAGCAGGATTATCCACAGATGTTTTGAAGAAAGAAAGATTACTTTCCTGATTGATGAATAAATAGAGTTGTCAACATGGTTTCCCTGATCAGAGGGGACCCCTGAAGTATAATGTGGAAGGACAGATGTTTCATCTGGGAAGATGTCCAAGACCCTCAGAAGGATGTATGCAATCGGCTGATCATGTGGGCTGAGTAATTCAGCCTCTGAGAGAGAGAGGACAAAGCTGGACCAACAACCACAGTGAATGCCACTGCAGGGGCTCCCAAGGCCAGTCCACCTCCCAGTCCCAACAAGGGTAGTAGGGATGTCCCCTCAGTCAAAGCTGCCTCTTTGAACTATTTTTCCAATAAATGAATAGACCCTATTATCAGCCATCTTCTTGGTCCTTACCCATGTGAATTACCAAAGGACCACAGAAGTGCACTGTAATCATCATGCAAAACCTCAAAAGCTTACCATCGCAAGAACAATAAAGACAGCACTATGAGCCTCAGAGGGGAAAGGCACCTGTAGGGAGCTATTTCTTCTTAAGAGTATGCAGATTTGGGGATTTCTAGTTGAAGTTCCAGAATGAACCTTATAGTAACAATAACTATGATTGTAATTATTTTATTAAGTGGAAATAGCTCTCTTTTTCTGACATTAGACTGTGTGTGTTATACCCCATGTATGTGTGACTATCAGATCCATTTAACAGATGAAGAAGCACAAATTCAGAAGTAAAGTGACTTGCTAAGGTCACATAGCCAAGAAGAAGCCAACATGGGACTTGAGCCCAGATTGGTCTCATTCTCAAGTCCATGTTCTGAGCCACTATCATTTTGTGGTCACCAGGAAATATGGAAGATGAAGATTAAACTTTTCACATAAGCAAAAAGTGATGCTCAAAAACATGACTTGCCCAGGAAAAAATTTAAATATTTACCTGGATATGTCTGAATACAAATGAGGTCGCTGCCTTGGTCTCAAACAGATTTGAATTTAAAACAACAAACCTCTACTCTGGTATTTCTAAAAAGGTCTGAATTCTGAAATCTAGGAGGAAACAGGCAATGGATCCCCCCAACCCCAGACATATACACACACACGCAAACACAACCAGATAACTGAACAACCTAGACACTATCCCAGAGAGTAACTGGGTATTTGCAATGAAGGAAGCCACATTTCCCTCCATCAGGGAAGGCAGATGTCACAAAGCAGCAAGAGATTGAGGTATATTTTCTTAGAGTACACACCTTAAGAAGAACTTCAAATATATTAACCAAAATATATTTTTTATGTCACAGTCCCCAATGACCTTGATTTTCCTTGAGTATAGGAACAGAACCTCCTATGTATCCCTGTACCCCTGGTGCCTAACAGAAACCTGGGACCAGTAGATATTCCACAGCTTTTTGCTGAATAACATTAAATGAACCATAGACAAGTGCAGGTAGGATGAAGAGGCTAACATATTATAATAGTGACAAATATAAGTTTTGGAGCCAGATAGATAGTCCTGGGTTTGAATCATGGTTGCCACTTGTTAGATATACAAGCAAATCACTAATGCCTTGTTCCATCTCAGTTCTCCCTTTTGTAGAGTGGAGACAAAAAAATACAAGACCAACTTTAAAAAGTGACTGGAAGAATTCAAGGACAAGGATGCTGAGCACAACACCTGGCATGTGCTACGCATTCCAAGGACAGGATGGGTCTTTACCATAGGGAGAACCTTCCAGTTTGGAAGACAAGAAAGATCATTATAATACCTTGCATCTTAGTCTTACAAAGACAAAGGCTGACTATGCTTAAGACAACCTTTAAAGTGTTGTTGAACAAGATGATTCTGAAGGACAGGTCTGTGGCGGCAGGTGTCGTGCTTAAAGGAGCCAGAGATGTCAGAGTCACCCCATGATAAGAGCACTGTCTTTTTGCCAGACTATGATCTCATGGGGTAGCACCTCCATAGGCATGTTTAGAGGAAATCATTTAGGGGAGGAAGGGCAATTAAAGCATATTTTAGCAGGAACAGCCAAAAGGAGACTGCACAACTTAGACTTAAGGATTAAGAGAGGAGAGAGTACCCATTCTGCAGGGTCTCAGGAGGTCAAACCAGAGCTAATAAAGCAAAAGTTCTAGGGAGGTAGATTTCAGGGGGAATAAAGTTTAAGAAAGGCTGCTGTATTTGCTTAAGTTACGGCACAGTCCAGGTGAGTGGCAGAGCAAGGTGTCAAAGACACAACTGCGTACAACTCCAACATGGTGTTGCTACACTTCTCACTTGTACAGGCAGTTCAGGGGGAAGTATAGAATAGTCACTGAAATCACCTACCTCTCACCTCCACCCATCCCTTTTCTTAAAGAAAGCCTCTGTGTGTGTGTGTGTGTGTGTGTGTGTGTGTGTGTGTGTGTTTGAGTGCACACATGCATATATATGTCTGCCTGTCTGATTTCTTGCTTTGAGTGTTCTTCCGGGACTGAAAATACAAACAGCTTGAATTCAAGGCTCTTTCCATCATTGTTAAGCCTAAGCCTACTGGGTAGCCAGTGCTGGGGTGGGGTGGTATTGAGAACAAGGGCTTTAAGGATACTGCAGAAAATGGGGGAGTACTCCCCCTGGGCTGGGTAAATAGGGGTAGTCCTGCTACACCCGATGGAAATAGCAAGACATGATCTAGGAAGGAACATTAGCGTGGGCTTTGAGAAGGCAGAAGATGCCACATTCTGAAGGGTTATGGAGGCAGAGAGCCCTCCAGTCTCAAGGACTCCAAGGATTAGCATAATCAGGCTGTCAGATACAACCAGGAGACAAAAGGCCAACCTCTGATTTCTTAGCCATAAGCTTCCTGGATCCTAAGGTCACTCATGGAAAAGGAAGATCCCAAATAATGACCAAGAAGGGATTTCTGTTCACCTGCTTAGATCAGAGCTCAGAGTGAAAATTAAGTAGATTTAAGGAATTAAGATTGACGTTCTTTGCATATTTGTGTTTAAAAAATGAGATTCATACCGTAGCAAAAATATAGGCACCAAACACCCTACAAAATGGTTGCACTGTGCTCTCCTTCCCCTACACCCCCCAGTTAGAGTCCAGGTACCCTCAGATCTGCCAACTGCACCTCCCAGCCTCCGCCCACCTTGCTTCCTGCCTTACCTGGGCAGCAGGTGCTTGCGGCTGACACACAGGGCTGTCTGGTAGTCCTGGGTCACACACACTTTGTGAGGGCTGCATTTCACCTTCAGGCAGGGGTCCTTGGATGGGTCCAGGGCTAAGGTGAAAGGAACAAGAAAGGGGCATTAGGACCTCCAGGGAAATTTAATTTCTACTGCCACTCAAATAAACCAATGGAAAATAAACCAACTGTGTGTTTGCACAGAGAAAACTCTGTGCTGTTTTCTGAGACGGGTGGGGATTGAAATGAAAATCCAAGCCAGAAGGAATTCTGTGTCTATCTACACATGCTCTTCTTGAACATCAGGATAGTGATTCCTTTGTGCTTTGGGAGTTACAGCATCTTCATTTCAAGCAGGAATTGCTGTAAACAATCCTTTAGAATCTTACGTGATCTGAGGACGAAGAGCTACCAAGGCTTCCCTGTTCGGTTATTTATCTAGTGTTAGTTTTTATAATTTCATTCATGCTTAATCTTACTTATTTCCTATCACATAAAAAGTCCTTAAGGACAGAAGTTTTGGCTTCAGTTCAATAAATACCAACTATGTACATTAATAATCTATTTTAAGTTTGTAGAGAACTTCAGGTTGTGCAAGAGAGTTTTGTGCCACACAAAGTTACAATGTAACAGGGAGAGCAGGGAAAAAGAGCATACACATAAATATTTATTGTGCAAGACAGAATTAGATAAGGGCCATGATGGGCATATAAAATGATAACAGAGCTTGAGAGAAAAATAGAGATCAATTTCTAGGGCAAAGATTAGTGAAGCATTAATATGTGAATTGAATCTTGAAGGATGGGTAGGATTTTGAAAAGCAAACACAGAAAAGGCAAACCAGGCAGAAGACCAGCACAAGCAAATGCAGGGAGACGTGTAGGCAATCATTAGAATTCAATGACTGTTAAGTGTGGTTTGTGGGTGGGTAATGAGGGGAAGGCAGTTGACTCAAAGAAGTAACTCAAGAAAGAGTCCCCAAAGACAGAGGTTCATATACAGCAACATTTTCTGGAATAAGCTGAGCAGCAGGCCCCTAGCTAATCAGCATTTAGCATGCCGAGGTGCACATGCTCATCATGGGCCCAGAAGAGGCCCCAGGGAACTCCCTGCAAAACAAAAGCAATTGTGCCATCTCCCAGATCTGGATCCTAAAGCCTGTTAGGAGGTAAATCTCTCATAACTGCTCTCTACAGCCAGGAAGGTGAGGTTTCTCCATTTCCTCCCCATGCAGACATTTGGTTAAATGAAATGGCATTGCAAGCAGGGATGTGAAAACTCCATGAGAAATGCCATCATCCACTCCACTAGTGGGTACAGCTGTCACAGAGAGTAAGTGCAGTTCCCCTCCTCACGCCTAAGCCCAGACTCTGAACACCATTTCCTTCAGAGTGTCTCCAGGAACTCCTCAAATGTCCTGAACACACAGCAAACAAAGGCATTTCTGCGGCATGAACAGCTCAAGGCAGCGCCCTCTTGAAGAAGCTGTAAATAGGACCAGGGTACATTCTTAGATTAGTCAGAACAGCAATAAGATCCAGGTCCTGGTTTAAGAGTAGTCACCCGGGAAATCCTATCCCCCAAAAGATGTGCTCTGATACCTGGAGCTTAACAGAGAAACAGGCTCAAATAAGAGAGAGGCTGATTGAAGTACCAGGGCCCACATGCTCATTCCCTGCTCTTAAGCTAAGGGTTGCCTTAGAGGTAAATGGAAAAGAGGTCTGCATCTGCCCTCAGATTCCTCCAAGGCTGGGCCTTCTAGAAATTTGAAGCAAGAGCTTCCTGGCTCCAAATAGAATTCTCTTAGTTTCTAGGGATGTCTGATTGAGAAGCCAAGAGGATGGGGCAGTTTCTGCCAGTGACTTTTCCTTACGCACAACTCCCTATCCCCCACCTCCAGGGCTACAGCCAAGTCAACTTTGGGCTTACTTTCCAAGACTCTTCCAAAATTGAGTCAACAACTAAGAAAGATTACCAGATGACCACCAACAATGGCCATGCCCATCTCACCCTTCCATCCACCACTTAATGGATCTCAAGAAACCTAGAGACCAACTGACGGGCAGTCCCTCCATAGTTACCAGTGCAGGCTATTTCCCCAGTAGATGCCAAGTGCTGCAGAGACCTTGATGGTTCTCAGAGATGAAGGATAGTAGGCTGGCCTAGAAAGATGAGTGTTGAAATCTGCAGCAGGACATGATAAGCTTTAAGGCAGAATCTGAACTCTTTTTGCTTCTACAGTCAACTTCACAAGCATGCAACATCCAAACAGCCAGCTGACTGGATGGTGCAGTCACAAAGAAAGTCAATCATCTGAGCAGAAAAGCAAGGAGAACTGACTCTAGGGCAGGACTTCTGGGATGAAGCCCTGCTCTGCGACTTACTAACCTTTCTATACCTTAATTTCCTCTTCTGTAAGAGAGGCATAACAACACCTATTATTGCTGTTTGGTTGTCTCAAGCATCAAATGAGTTAATATCTGCAAGTGCTTACAACAGACCTGGTACATGTTAAGCACCTCTTATGGGTTAGGTTCTTTAGTTTTGTATTTTGTTCCCAGAGTGAATAATAAGCCTTCATAATCACAAGAACAATAGTGCCACTGAGTGTTTCTGACATGCAACCAGTGAACCCAGTCCTCTAATTGGATCACCTTGCTTAATCCTTGCAAGCAAGCATCTAAGGAGGTTGCTGCTGCTAACATCCCCATTTTATAAACACAGGTCTGAGAAAGAAGTTGCTGATGAGAGGTGCAGAGAGTATTTGAAAACCAGGTCTGTGAACTCAAACTCCTCACTACATGACTCCAGCATTGGAAACACCTAGGATCTTTGTTGGGTGAGGGTCCAACCTCACCCAAGTTTGAAGCTTAGTTGGCACCATATTCTTGAGAGTCCTGCAAAGCAGACTGAAATTTAATGGCCAAAAGTAAGAGGGAGCAGCCAGCGCACCCAGTGCTGCTGAAGCTGGGACAGCAATACCCTGCCTGTGTGCCCCCAGGACTGAGTCACCAATCTCATTGCTTCCCCAGATGGTGGGGTGGCCAGCCCTGAACAACTGCACCCTCTGGATGCAGCAATCTCTCAACTGAGTCACCTGACCTGTGGCCTGGTCCACTCATTTTCTGTAATCTTGCCATCTGTCATCCTGCCATTAGTCTAACTAGTATAGATAACACTTTGGATCCTAAAAGCTAACATTTCTTAACAAATACACAATAATAACAAAAATTCCAACTAAAAATAATTTTAAAAATTATCATTTAACTCCATACACATACTTAACAATTTGCATACAGAAATCAAGTCTGCTAGAAATTAATTACTAGAGTCTGAATACTTGAAACATGTATGCGTATTACTTAGAGTAAATGAACTTCACAGAACAACAAAACAGTAACAAATCAAGCTGTCAGCATTTGTTTAATCACCAGGATGCATTTTGTTTTTGAAAAACAGCAATATGGGGACTGAAAGGGAGTGAGGAGTGAGTCATTTCCATTTCGATGCAGCAGTGAGATTCCTAAAAGGCTCCCACAATCACTGGTCCTAGACAGGGCTCTGTGGCTCCTCTTTCTAAAGGGAATGATAAGAGATCTGAATAGTAAGTGGCATTTAAGAAGCCTTTTAATAAGATGGAGGAAACCTCCTAGGTAAGAAGGTAGGGAGCAAGGGGTGAGTGTCAGTAAAAACCCAGAGCCAGGCTCAAAGCCTCCCTGTCATGATGCTAATGATTTCCTGGAAACTATGCTCCAAGTTTTAATCTCCCTCTGCACATGCTTAATGACAGCATACAGTGCTCTAGTAGATGACAAAGCCCTGTGTCCCCACTACCACTTGCATCCCCATACCTGCAGGACTCATGTGAAGCTAAACAAGACAATGTGCCTAGCATAGAGCAGGCATGCCTTGAAGGTTAATCTCATCTTTCCTGCTATCTTTTTGCAAAAGGCAATCATGGGTCAAACTGTGTGGGACACATGTCCAATTATATTTCTCGAATAAGTTTTACAAAAACTTTTCTCCAAGAAAAAGGCCCAAGAATGAATTAATTTAAAGAGATGTGTTGAGCTGCAGAGCATTGAATTCAAAAGCCAGTTAATTACCAGTTCCATCTAAGTTTCTTTTTTTTTTTAATTAATTTTATTTTTTGAGCTCACTACTTGGTCTCAATGAAGGTGCTGATATTTTAATTATCTTAATTGTTTCTGATCTTGTTTTTCAGTTCAATGAGTTAGTTTTTAATTAGCTATATTGATTTTAAAATCCAGAATCAAGGCTATTCACTGTCCTTGGGCATACGGTGTAGGCTAATTGGCAAAGGGTCATGGTACCAGGCAGAGCTTGATGCTACCTCAGAGATGTTGAAATGAGAGGAAGGTTCCATTTTGTGGGTTGTCCCAAAGGATCCCTCAGTCACATAGGGACTTCACACATACTTAATTAACATTTGCAGAGAATCATTCTGTGTGAGCCATCTTTGGAGGCTGGAGTCCAGCACCTCTGTATTGCACACAAAATTTCCTTCCTGCTCTCCAGAGCTCACAACTAAAGAGAGGAGACAGGGCGAGGTGGGGGATGCCTGACCCAGCTTTTCAGGGGCTGTGCGACTTCCTAGAGAGACTGACATATGTGGAAAAGTGGGTTTGAACTAGGCAATAGGGTGATGAATAACATTCCAGGTTAAAGGAAGCTCTCCTCCCAAGGGTATGTGAGATCTTGGCAGGGTTAAGAAGTGAAGCATTTCCATAGGTTGGAGTGGGGGTAGTGTGTGGTAAGGGTGACCAGGCATGGTCATGAAGGGCCTAGAAAACACAGCAAGAACTGGGGAGCCATGGCCTCCAAGTTCCACAGCAACTTCAAACATGGCAGAACCTGGTGACCTTTGGCACACTCTTGCATTCCAAAATGGGAAGAGAGGAACACTGTACAAGTATGTTATTTAGAAAATGGTACTTTGATAAGAATAGACACAAGTAAATCAGGGATGGAGGGCCTAGTGGGGTTCCCTTTAGAGAAGCATTCCCTACTCCCTCTCCCTGAGCCATCAAGGATTCTGGGAAGCTACAAGTCCATCCTCTGAGACCAGTAATCAAAAAACTTATCAAAACCTACTGTGGGAACTCTAGGTCCAGTCTGGTAACTCCCAGAAGGTTTTTCAGACAAAAGGTCCCTCAATTTGCAAAACATCTCCAAATTAATGATGACCTGTTGTCTCCTCCTTGCTTTTAAGATTGACCTCTGTCTGAGTCATGCATATCCAAGATTCTTCTGAAGAGCATATAGGGCTAGTGTTTCATTAGGGGTGACTTAATAGATGATTGACAAATTACTCACAACTGTGAAAACCTCGTCAGGCTAGGATCCCGAACATTTATTACAGCTTGTCTATCCCCCATGGTAAACCAAACATGCATCTTGCCTCCCCAACTCCAGAGGGGCTTGTTTGCCAGCTGATGACAGAGCTTCATAAAATACAAAATATAAGATTCTGCCCATCAAATTTTGCTGTAACCAGGGAAGAATGGCAGCTCAGAAAGCCTCCCTCACCATTCTCAGCTTTCATATTCAAGGGGTTGGCCAAGTTCTCTGAAGCCAAAGGGGAATACTGGTTATGTCTCTAGATAGGGCAAGCAGCTGAGTGACACAGAAGGCTGACTCATGTGCCCAAGGACTGGGCAATAAGAAAGAAGGGGCCATGGGACTGATAAGACAGAGAGGCACAGGATAAAAAGATGCATGTGGCCAAAGATAGCACTCCTTTTATTTTTCCTATAAGCTGTGGGCTTGAGGACTCTTTTCTTTCTATGCCAAATTGTGTCTAAGTATCTTCCCTGGTACATTATTAGTGTGTTTGGGACAGGCCTGCAGATAAACTGATAACAGCCTAATTGGGAAGATATGTTATTAACTTAAATGATAACAGTGTTTAAAATTAAGTGAATGAGGGGCTGGGGTTGTGGTTCAGCAGCAGAACACTTGCCTTGAACATGTGAGGAACTGGGTTTGATCCTTAGCACTATATAAAAATAAACAAAATAAAGTATTGTGTCCAGCTACAACTAAAAATTTTTTTTAAATAATTAAAATTTAAAAAACTAGGTGAATGTGTAGGCATTTACTGTAAAAAAATTTTGATGACCCAGCAGGTTAACACATTAGGCAAAGATGGTCTATAATAAGAAACAATTATAAATAATTTTAATGTCCATCTATATTAATATGCTCAGGCTGCTATAACAAAATACCACAGGCTGGGTGGTTTAGATAAAATAAATTTATTTTCTCAGTTTTTGAGGTTGAAAGTTTGAGACAAGGGTGAAAGAGTGGTTTGGTTTTGTAAAGGCGCTCCTCCTGGTTTGAAGATGAACAGCTTTGACTTGTGTCCTCAGATAGCTTTTCCTTGGTATAGGCAAAGAGAGAAATAGAAGACAAGCTTTCTGGTTTGTTTATTTGTTTGTTTGTTTGTAGTAGTAGAGATTTAACCCAGAGATACTATTATTAAGCTACATTCCAGCCCCTTAAAAACTTTTTTTAAATTTTTATTTTGAGTCATAATCTAAGTTGCCCAACATGGCCTCAAACTTGTGATCCTCTTGCCTCAGCCTCCTGATTTCCAGAGGGGACAGGCATGTGCCACTGCACCCAACTGGTGCCTTTTCTTAAAAGGATACTAATCCTATTGGATCATGATTCTACCCTTATAACTTCATGTAATGTTAATTCTTTCCTTAGAGGTCCTATCCCCAAATATAACCATTCTGGGGTCTGGTGCCTCAACATGTGAATTTAGAGGGGGATCATAAATAATCAGTCCAGAAAACCAACTATAGGTTAATGATTTAGTTAATTATAGGATATTTAGTTATTAAAGAGCATATAGCAATTTCAAGGAAGTAAGTAGATATATACTAATATGGCTAGATATTTGTGAATTAAGTAGAAAAGTAAGTTAAGATGAGAAAACAACCAGAAAGTAACTTAGCACCATAAAATTCTAATGGCAAAGCCAGAACTCAAAATGAGACCCATTCTTTCCAAAGAAGGCACCCTCTCCCTCCCGTGTCCTGCTTCCCTTAAAAAGAAGCCTCCTTCCCCACACTAGCCTCAGTATCCACCTCACTCACAGTTTCTCCTGATTGACTGTTCTGTGTCTCCTGGGGCCATCCCTGAAATAATTCCTCAACTAATTCAGACTCCCAGAGAACCCAGGCCAACACCACTGCTTTCTGTCACTGACTGGAAAATTGTCTGCAAAAGACACAGTCCCCTTTTTCAAGCCCTGGAGAATCCTGCCTGCAGCAAGGAGACCATGAGTCAGGACCACAGTGAAGGTAAAAGCAAGTATCCATCCCTATGAGAGTTTGGCATTTGCTTCTGAGATGAAGGAGTTAAAGTCTACCCATGACTGACTGGAACTAATGAGAGACGCTGGGAAGAGCTTGGACCCTCTGCTCACATACAAAACAAGACATTATGGGCAGTCCCTGATAAGCCCAACATGGTAATTTACACATCCTGATCATTAGAAAAGAAAGCATTAAGAGGAGTCTGCTAGAGCAGCTGTGGAAACGTGCTCCATAAAATCAGCAGCCACAAAATTTTATTAGCCTGGCCAGCCATCCTACCTTTCCAAAGCTATCATCCCACATTTAGCCTGTTTCCAATCGTCTCTGGGACGGTGAAGAGAGGACCTCATTTTATAATTTCAATAAGAAACTGACTTCCCTTTGAAGTGAGAGGGGGAAGAGGAAGTCAAAGAGAGCAGGGGAGAGGAATTCAGTGGAAATGAAGAGGAAGCATTTTATTATATAACACATCAGCTAATTAAGGAAATGATGATGGAAACAGTGACATCCTCCAATCTAGAGAACAGTGTGCCACTGCCTCATCTAACAATGAGCAAACTGACACAGAGGTCAGTTTATTCTTAACTTATTGGTTACTGATGGAGATCTTAATTAAGTAATCTATTTGTGGTCACACTACCAATGAGCCTGGATTAAGATCATGGTGAGTCTCACACTAGAGCTGATGCTCAGAGCCACTAGGCCACTAATAAAATAGCTTACAATGAGGGTAAAGGTGGTAACAATGGTGCTGAGCAGCAAAACACCAAACTCCTAAATCCACCTCCCCTAGGAATCATGCTGCCCAGAAGATCCCAGGAAAAACAACTTCTGCATAGAACACACCGCACTATCAAAAATTAAAGTCGGAGTGTTAGATTTTTTAATGAGCTTCTGTTACTTTTATAATGAATACAAAAGTCAATGTTTCTTTCCAAAGCTTTGCTGCTGACCAGTGAACTTAACTCTGACTTAAGAAATAACAAGGCCAGGTAAACCATGTATGTGTGGTTCCTTCTACGAGGGGCTTTCAGTTCACATCGGAGAAGGGGAGACTCATGAAACATGCTGTCAAGATGGAACAGGGCAGTGTGAATAACAGTTTAGAGCAGGTAGGGAGGTGGAATGAGCAAAGGGGCGAGGAGGAGGAAAAACAGGGCTTACAGAGTCCACTGGCAAAAGATCATTCTACTTCAGGGACAGAAAACCACACACATAAACTATCTCCTTCATGGTCAGATACTTATTTTCTTAAAACTAAAGAAACAGAATGACATTGGCCACATGATATTGTAATATTGTGTGCACGTACAAATATGTAACAACAAATTCCACTATAGTGTATAATTATAATACACCAATAAAAATACAGAAGAAAAGAAAGAAAACTTTAATATAACAGGAAAACAAAAACAAAAAAAGAAACAAAAGAAAGTAGTTGTAACAAGCTTAAAGGACTTTAAACCTCAGTGTGTGTGCAAAGGACTGATGCATTGTCATTTGGGTGGCCCTGGGTCCATTATATTATTTACACTGTGGTTTGGACCCTCTGGGTTTCACATAGGTACTGATGGGAAATTTTCTAACATGGAAAAATCATCATTGGTGCACTGAGCCATGACAGGAAGCCACAGTAACCACGCCTGATACATAATGCACATGGAGGCAGGTCTCCAGAACCCATGTAAAAGCTCACCACATGGAAAACCCTGGGCCACCTCCTCTCTTGGGACATACTGCTCCATATTTCCTGAAGTGTACTTTCACTTTACTATTAAACATTTTGTGCTGTCTCCCACCTGAAATCCTTCTTTCTGGAAGACACAAACTTTGGAACATATCACCTAGTAATGACAGCACTTGAGGCTGATCTCACCTCTCAGTAGAGGGAAAAGACACCATCCACAGAGAAGTCTTAACATTCTCATCTATCAAAATGGCCAGGATTTATTAAAATATTATAATAGTACAAGTACTTGGATTCTATTTCATTATAATTGACATAAATTATTCATAAGACATTTATGAACAAAGGAGAGAGAATTACTCAAAATACAAAAGAACCAAATTGTATAACCTAGGAGAATAAGAGGACATAAAAAAACACAATAAAAATCAAATACTTCCAGGAAAAAGGTATACTTAAAAGATCACTGTGGCTCATAAAGTCTATCTCTTGTACCCATGTTTCATTTTAATGCAATTAAAATACCTATTTAAATGTGGAGTTTTTCCTAAACCAAAGGCATCCAGAGAACTAACTCTGGATGAGTTAGTCGGCACTGATTATTCTGTTGTTGTTATTGTTGTTATTATTATTATGATTATTATTATGTTATTATTCAGCAGCTGTGATTGTTGACCATGTATTGGAAAACTCAGAAGCTTCAAGAACTCCCCTTCAATTTTTCAGTGCATATAGAATCTAAGAGTGGAAGGGTCAGGAAAATAGAGATGTGGGTTTGAGAGGACAGTGCTACTTTGCCACCTCTTGCCTGGGTGGGATCTCAACAGACTCCTCAACTCTCTAAGAGTCAGTTGCAGACAAACAAGGACCACTTCACTGTGGCCTTGTGAGGATCTGATGGGATAAAGCATAAAAGGTGCTCAGCACAGGTACATGCTCAGTTGTTATCCTCATCATTCTTACCCACTCCTTTTAGATTGCTCCTAAAGTACAGAAAAGGGATGCCACCACCACTCCACCACCCCAAGGAGAAGGGACCCTGGACATTTAAGATCCTGGGCCATGATTCTGTTTGGTATTTCCAATCCCCACATGATATATTCATCTCTATGAGAAGAAACACTGAAGCTTCTTTTTGAGCATCTAGCACAGGGTCCCTTCTGTTCATAAAACTTCTGCTAATTAACCAGATCTATACCACTGCTGAATTTATGACATGACAATAAGCGGTTCATGAATCTCTAGCGGAGCTATGCTCTGCCCTGTCTCCTCCCAAAGAGTAAAATGGCTGAGAATGAAGGATGAAAATAATCCCTCCTCAAACTGTGCCCTAAGATCACATAACACCTTGTACACAACATACACCACTAGATTCTAGTTTTTGTTTGTTTTTGAGAGAAGATACATAACCTTTGACAAGTCTGTACTGGAGGGTCCTGGAGTTTGAGTGTTAAGATACTCTAAAAACAGGCATGCAAGCATTGTTGGTAAAAGGTTCAGGAAAAAATGAGCTTGATTAAAGACAAAAGAATCTGGTAAACATTATCAACATAAGCAAACCAGGGTTTGAGTCCAGGAAGTTAGTAACATGGGTGTTGGGAACAGTTGAACAGGTAGGGTTCAGCAAGGTAGACTGCATATATAAAGTTGGTACTCTCTGATTTTCAGCCCACCTGATGGCTTCTGCCCTGTCCTATAGAGCTTAGCAGGAACACGTATCAACAGAACTATAACAGTAAAAGAAAAAACCTGCCCCAAATTGGAGATGGGGATACTCAAATGACCAATCAAAGCCTCAGGTGAGGCTGTCACTTCCATAGTATGACATCCTATAGAGCCAAACTTCAGTGCAGAGCTCTAGTGAAGCCACACGGTGCTCCTTTTCTGGTAAACCTAAAACTGAGCTGAAGAGAAACAAACAGGCAGTCCCATACTATATGTATTTAGCACAGCCTGACTCATCCTCTTTTTCTTGTTTTCTCACAATCAAATCTAAATCTTGCTTCTCAGACTGTATGGAAGGCCAAACAGATCGCAAACCTACAGTCAATCTCCCTGCAGCATCTCTGTTACAAGATGGTCAGTAACTTAAAACCTACTTATATCATGGCAGTCACCAATCTACTAAGAACAGAATGCAAAATTCATATAAACTGGGGCTGGGGTTGTGGCTCAGCGGTTGAGCGCTTTCCTTGCATGTGTGAGGCACTGGGTTCGATCCCCAGCACCACATAAAATAAATAAAGATATTGTGTTCATCTACAACTAAAAAATATATATATTTTTTTTAAAAAAATTCATATAAACTGGTATAGAAGAGATTTCAAGAATGCATGTGCCCATGGTGTGTTCTGTCCCCAGAGGCTCAGAGTGTTTGCTCATACTTGCTCTTAGAGGCTCTTTGGAGAAAAGTTTGAAAACTGTTGGAAGTATTTACCAAGTTTAAAGAGGGCCAAGAAGGGAAGCAGAGAGCTCTCCAGGGTACTGATATCTAAGATAGAAAATCAATACCAGTAAAAGTACATACAAAGAACCTTTAGAAGCAAATTGTTCATTCTTATGGGATCAGAAAGCAGCTACCATTAAAGCTTATTAATCAAAAATGTATCCAATGTCCCCAGAATAAACGTCCATGCTTCTTCCCAGGGATCTCAGTCCCACAGAGAAAAAATCCTAGGGTTGTTCAGAGCAGTAACCCTGAATAATTCAAAGCTTTTTTTTTTTTTTTGAGAACCTACTATGTGGCAAACATGGGACAAGTATATAAGTGGGTTATAAAGCATTTGTGGTTCCCTGGGCATCAAATTTAATATCATAATTAAAGCTGTTATTACTTTTGTCCCTCCCATTGTTAATTTTTCAGAAACCCTTGGCTGAGGATTTATAAATGGGTAATCAGAGACTATTCATTTCCAAGTCCTTTCTTTACCCAATTACAACAGATTCATTTGTACTTCTTTGGGATGGTTCCCAAGATCATTAAATTTCATTCCTTAACTGAGAACATTTAAGTAATCACGACAAAGTTAGTGCTGAGTAGAGGTGGGGTTTCTTGGGACATCTTCTACGCTATTAGAAATCATCTCAAGCTGGGAGAAGAATGTTGCCTCTCCCTCTGTAGGGTTTGGTAAGTGCTGTACCATGTAAGTCTTATTTATTCTTGTTCTTGTTTGTGTGTGTGTCCCATGCTATTCAATCACTGCTAAAATATGTCATATACATCCAAATAAGCCAAGCAATTCACTATTCCAAACTTGCCCACAACTAGCTCTCTTCTTTGCATGTCTCTCCACCAATGTGCCACTCGGTGGCAATTACTTCCCTTATTTCAGTCTAAGAAAATCTAGAGCACTAATATAAAATATAAATCAGGCCCTAACTGTGCAAGGAAGACAGATGCAACAATAAATAATGGGCATGTACCAATGAATTCTCCTAAGACAAACATGGAACAAACACAAGGAGTAAGGTCTTTTGTTTGTGTTTTGTAGCAAAAAATACAAAGTACACAGCAGGAAAGACACAGCAGTGAGAAGATCATTCCTGGATACCATAAGGGCTGCAGCATTCTTTCCACCAAAAGGGGGGAGCTGCCTTTTTTTGTTTTTGTTTCTGATGCTAAATTTTAAGGGGGTGGGGAAGAACCTCATGACTATGTCTTCTGCAGTCTGATCCAAAACTTTATTTCCAGAATTTAGTTCCCATTTTCTGCCCACAATGTCTTCATCACCCAACACTTACCTGGCCTTCAATTAACTTAAACAACTCACAAATTCCCAAACATGTGGTATCTTCTTTGCTGCATACAGAGTACACTGTCCAATGCAAAGTACCATTTCATTCTGACAGTTAGAGAATGAATCCAATCTCTCTCCACTTGACAGAAAAAGAAACAAAATGAGATCTTGCCAAAGCCCATGCAACTAAAAGGCCAATCTGGGATGTGACTCCAAGTCTGTCTCAATACAATAGAAGGCTTGAAAGGTCAGAGACAATGCATCCTCTTCACTACCACATGCCCCTCACCAAAAACAGTGGCTGGAGTATCATGGGGTTTAGTACAGGCATTAAGCCCAGGTCCATGGGCTTCACCTTTCCTTTAGCCTGCTCTATGAGGCCAGGGACCATGTTGGCTTGCCATTTCTAAACCTGAAGTCCCCTGACATGTGTCTGCTTCAAATGATGTGCTCATTTATTGCTGGATAAACTCCTCTGTACAAGGGGCAGCTCGGGGATGGATATAGCCTAGATTTCTAGATCACAAAGTTCAGAGTTGCAAGAGACTCTGAAGTATCTCCAACCCAACATGTTGATAGCTAACATAGGAAAGACCTTACTCCATCACTTCAACACACCTTTATAAAACTTATTTTATATGCCAAGTACTATGCTATAGGCACTGGGCACTCAGAGACGGTTAAGACAAAGTCTTTGCTCTTAAGGAACATACAGCCTTGTAGAAATGATGAGAAAGGAAAGAAAGAGGGAGGGAACGGAAGGAAAAAAATGAAAAGAGGTGAGGAGGAAACACTAGATAAAGATTGGAGCTAAATAGCTCGCTTTAAAAGAGCAATGCCATACAGAAGTCCTGGGGGGTCACTTTGGATTAAGTGGTCAGGAACCCTCTCTGAGGACATGGTATTTTAGCCCTGACCTGACAAGGCCTTCTGAACATCAGATGAGGAGCATTCCAGCAGAGGGATTGCAGAGGCTCCAGGGTGAGAAATGGCCCTGCAGTGTTAGATAAAGAGACAGGTCTCAACAGATTTTATGATTTTTCCAAGGACATGCCACTGTGATAGACCAGGACTTATTTCTAAAATGACCAGTTCTGAGATGTGTATCCCTAGAACAATGAATGACCAGATATCTGACAGACATATTGCTGTCTAGCAGAGGTACATCAGCAATAACATATTGGCCTTGCTCCAGACCTGGACTCATCTTCAGGATCACCACTGTGATGTGACAGGCAAGGGCTCTGCTTCAGGACAGGATCTTGATGGGCCACTTCTCAGATTGCCAAAGCCAAATAAGAATAATCTGCAGAGAATCCATATCTCAAGCTTCCTAGACACTCTCCTTACTCATACAACCAAATCACCAATATGTATGATATGAATTATAGGAAAAGGTCAAAGGAACATGAATTTTGGAACTGACAGACCCAGATCCTCACTTGACCTCAGTTCCTTGGGTGCTATGTGACCTTGGGCAAGTTACACAGTTTCTCTGAGCTCTAAAGGCAAATAGCAACATTTCCCTTATGTGGGTGGCAGTTAGAGGCTTAATGAGACTATGTGTCCAGTGCTTCAAAATGATCTTAAAAGTCCTCAATAAGTGTTAGGTCATATCTTTGCCATAGGATTTCTCTTAAACATTCCATATAGTTGCAACCTGAGCCCTTTTCTTCTCCAGGTTATCTTTAAGCTGAAGCAGAGTCCTGTAATCACCTAGCCTCTAATCCCTGCTTCCAGAAGACCGGTACTCCACAGCAAAACTCCCTGGCCAGTCGCCCTCTCAGCGGCCTGGACTCCACCCTCACAACTCCTGCCTCAGAAACCTGATCACTCCACTAACATCGCCCACACAGCTAAGGCCCAGCTCAAAATCTATACCTGGCACCCACGAACTTCAGGTATGGCATGAAAGGAGAAGAAAAATGATGACAGAATGGAGATTCCCTTTTCCCCAAATACTCCTTCCCCTTGCAAATGTTTAACAGAGATTTTTGGCACCAGATCCCACTGGCTGGGACTAAACCAGCCATCAGGCCTTTTGTGATCCTGAAAAAGCTAATGAGAGTATGTGTTACTGTGTAATCCAAACACTAGCCATTTCATGCCCAATCGTTTTTTAAATGGGCAACAAATCTCCCTGGTGTGTTCTTTTCTCTGACAAACAAAAGCTCCGTCTGGTCTCTTTGTGGGTCCTGTCCAATCAACAAGGGCAAGAGGTCTTGGATGCTAATTCAAAGGCTCCATCACAATGGCAGGCCCACCAGGCCCCCAAGCTCTAGCCTAACAAGTTTTCTTCATAAGAAGTTAAGTCAACATCCAGAATTTTGAACTCAGACTGATGAAGAACACCACTGATTTTAAGTAATTTCTATCTAATAAGCTGACAGCTTTTTGGACTAAGTTTCAGAATGAGCTAGTATTTCAGGCAGTGGCATTAATGGATAGAGTATGATAAAATTTCATGGCATTAAGACTGGGTGAAATTCCTAGTGCCACAAAGAAGGGGCCTCTGGGAGCACGGAGGGGCACTGAGGGAGCAGAATTACCTTTGTACCCTGAGAAAAGGGTAAACCTGTGGCAGAAGGCTCACCAAGTATTGCCCCAAAATTGAAGTCATGAGTTGGACATGGCCTGCTGTCCAGAGCTGGTGACTGCTATTACAGGTTTCAAGGGCCATGAGTACATCTGCACCAAATCCATTCCAGCTCACTGCTGAGTTTGCATGTTCAGCTCCTGGTGTGTCTCAGGGTTCTTTGTTTTGGTTCATTCACCAAAGGAGCTTTTTATTTTGTTTTTAAAAACTTGTTCCTTGGCAGTTGAAATATTTCTTACCTAGAAGTTCTGTGAGTTTCCTAAAAACACTCTCATGTACCTAGAAGTTCTATGAGTGTCCTAAAAACACTCTCCATCCCCCCTGTACTTCCAAAGAGAAAACTGCAAGGGAAACTGGGTTTACTCTAAAGTAGTTTGATACCCAGTAATTTATTTATTTTTTAGGCATAGACCTTCACTGAGTACCAACTACATTCCAGGCATCATTTCAGGTGCTGAACAAGGGAGAGCTAATCCCTCTGCTTGTGACACTTTCAGGCCTGTGAGTGTTACCACAGGCACATATGACCTAATGGGATCCTGATAGCAATGCCAGAGAACAGGTTCTACCTTCATCCTCATTTCATAGCCAAGGTAACAGAGACATCTGTTAAAGATAGGACACAGAATTTGCACAAGTGCCCAGAGCAAAAAAGGGACAGAGCAAGAATTTAACCACATGTAGATGTAGAGCCACCCTGTCCCTGAGGGCAGAACAAGCAGGGCTGGCAGGTGTGCTCTGACCAGCACGTAGCTTCCACGTAGGGGAGAAGAGACATGATACTTGTCTTTCCAAGTCTGGCTTCTTTTGCTTAATGTGATGAAAAAGATGTTCAGTTCCAAAAAGATGACATTAAAAGTAGAAATGATACTATTAAAAAAAGAGGAAGAGAATCAGAGGAGAGTGGAGGGGAAGATAAGGGGGTAGCAGGGGAGTGGAAATCATCAATGCATGTTCCATGCATGTGTGAATATAACACAGTGAAGCCTATTATTTTGTGTATCAAACAGGCAATAATAAAAAATGGTGCAAGCAATGAAACAAGGCACAAAATTCTAGTACAAATTTCTGGATGATTTTTCACTGGAAGGTCTAGCTGCACGTGGGCTTGCCTTCCCACAAGGCTGCCTCTTTCGCCCACCTTTCCTCTTCCCCTGTTTCCTCTCTGGGCCTTCCTCCCTCCCTCCCTGTTTCACTGGTACACGAACTACTCACTGGTCTCAAAGGCACGGGTGTTTGTACACCTCAAGCTCCACAAGAATATAGCTTTTCTTCAAAAAATAAACAACTGCGCTGTTCACATTCCACACTGCTTTCACTCAGCAAAGACTCCCAGGACTCCAGGGAGGGGAAAGCTCCAGGAGGATTTGTTCTCTGTAGTTTAAAAGCAGTTTCCAAGCCTTGGTACTTCACTGTTTGGCAAACAACCTAATGACTTCCTTTTTAGCTTCAACAGGCTAATTATTCTTCCTTTTGAATTTTGCTAACTTCAAGTAATTAAGTAATCCTCTATCTAGACAATGTGCCCTCCTCCTAATAGGCTTTACTCTGCCTTTTTTTTTTCCCCAGTCTTCACCATGCCATCTTAAATGCTGTCAGATCCAAGACTCTACAGTACATGAGCAACCACCAGACCTCTTCTACTCAATAATGTCCCCTGGGCAGGTCTTCTGTCATTGCATAACCAAAAGAGGCAACCGAGGGCATCTTCTACCTAGTTCCTCCAGTAGATTTTTTTTTTAATATTGGTACCAGGAATTGAACTCAGTGGCACTCGACCACTGAGCCACATCCCCAGCCCTATTTTGTATTTTATTTAAAAACAGTGTCTCACTGAGTTGCTTAGCACTTTGCTTCAGCTGAGGCTGGCTTTGAACTCGTGATCCTCCTGCCTCAGCCTCCCAAGCCACTGGGATTATAGGTGTGCACTCTGTAGAGCTTTTTGTTAATCACTTTATTCCAGTCTCATTCCCTGGGCACTGATTGACCTTAGAAATGCAAATGAATGAACAGAAATCACTTTGAATGAAAGGTTGTTGACCAGGAATCTGTAGGCAGGCTTTAGTAGGTCTAAAACCCATGCACAAAATTTTATGGAAGCTTTTGTGATGTAAGGAACCCAGAATGCATTTACTTTGAACTCTTTAACCTCCACTTCCTAACAATACCCTTCTTCCCTTACAGAAAATCATCTCTTCCCACTGTGTGCAGGCTGAGTAGGACAGTAGTTCCAAATGCTCACCCTCCACTAAAAACCCAAGGATACCACCTGATCCTTCCTCTCCCTGCCCTGGACCATTCAATCCCAGTGACCTTCCAGAGACTACAATTGTGTAGGAGCAGCTCCAGGGCAGCAGGGACATCGGGGATCATCAGTCTGTGATTCCTACTGCCTTCTCCTTTGGCCTCTTGTCCCTTCCCATTTCCAAGCCAGGTTTTCCAGCCTCTCATGAACTCACAAGCTTTGACTATCCTTCGCATGACACTTGAGTCATGTTCTGTTGCTTGCACCCAAAGAAATATAGCAACATAGCTTCATTTTCTCCAGGGAACTGCAAAGGCCTCTGTGGTTAGAAACCACAGTTTGGGGCATGGAACATCTTACATCAGTTGAAACCAAGCCACGTCTGGACAAGTTAATGCACTGAACCTTAATTTCTGTGAAGGTTTTAATGATTGCGGCGAGCAGACCCTTCTCAACAGCAGAGCTCACAGAAAGCTGTCCTATGGAGATGAAAAATACTATGCATGTCACCAAACTGGGTAGGATGTGATTTACACAGAACAGGAAGGGCAGCTGGGGAGGAGCGGGTGTCTGTGCCACCGAAGGGAAAGAATCCCAGGAACACAGTGACAAGGAAGGAACCAGGGAGAAAGGGCAGGCTGGGGGTGTGAGAAGACTCCAAGTAAACCTCATCTTTACAGGGTGGCCTGGCAATGACCTGTTCCTCAGGTGGAGTGACTGGATCTCCTCAGAGATGGCCAAGTGTAACTTCTTACAAGGCTTCTCTAGGTTTCATGGAGGAAACGGCTGCCATGGCTCCCAGATTGATATGGACAGCTCCAGATGCATGAGGAGACACACGTGCTTTCAGTCCAAAATCCAAATTCTCAATGTAAAATATCAGACCTACCTGATTAGTCCAGCTATACTGGAATCAGGTACTCTTGTCAACCCATGAAACTATAGCCTGGAGTAAAAAGGCTAGACTCACTAAGCAAATGGGGCTACAAAAAGACCACCTATATCAGCCTATTTTTCATTAGTATCACAAAGTATCTAATGCAGGCCAACTTTATAAAGAAAAGAGGTTTATTAAGCTCACAACTTTCGGAGGTTGAAAGTCCAAAGCACATAGCACCAGCTCTGATGAGGGCCCATGGCAAATGGCAAGACCATGTGTGAGAAGAAGAGCTCACACCACAGGAAGACAGAGGCACCATCCCTTCTCAGGGCACACCCTCCATGACCTACAGATCTTCCACTAGGCTCTGCCTCTTAAAGGTTCCACACCGATGCTACCTTACCTAACTAAAGACCAAGCTTCTGCCATATTGAACCTTTGTGGGACAGATCACATCCATGCATGGGTTTTTCTTCTTCCTTTTTTTGATGGAGATACAATGTTCCTAGAGAATGGGTGGCGGGGGACTAGGAAAATTCAAAGGATATCAACTCAGGAAGAGGCAATGAGGCAAAGACACAAGAACCTTTAAAACTGCCATCACCCCAACTTTGAATATTCTAAGCCTCTGGAATAAACAGTTCATAGCTGACACTTAACATCAAATGTATATTGTCTCACTAGTCTCCCAATAAAGCTATTTAGGATCATAACCATAACTATTTAGTCAAAGCATGCTCAGGGTATGTGTTCCTCACGAGCTTCTAGACTCTCTCTGCAGGTAAAGCTGCTAACCTGAGCCTGTGCCTATGTTTCCTTGGGCTCCACTGAGACTATAAAATCAGCAATGCTTTCATCTAAAACTTTTGTTATGATTCATATATTTTGATTTATGATTTTGCCTGTTTTAGTCTTGTGACACCTACCAAATTGTGAGCTCATGTCTTATAAATATTTTTTATTCTTCTCCCAGAACCTAACATTATACATTTGTTGACAAAATATTATCAACAAGTTTAGAATAAATGCCTTGTTTATACCATCACAGCACCACTGAAAATGTTTGTCTCCAAACTGTTTTTGTATTAAAAACATCTCTAGGATTTGCCTACATCTAAGATGTGAGCAAGATGGAAGATTTTTTAAAATGTATCTCTTTCATCAAATATTCAGTTCCATAGCTACCCAATTTCCATGATATAAGAATAAGATCCAATAGCTGTCATATTCTGGGTAAGATCTAAGAGTTGTCATTCCCTATTCTCATCTTTGGTGATATATTAGACATGGAATTATCTCAGTGTGAATTCAGGTCCCCAGCAAAATACTTGGGCTAGTTTTACATTTTTTTTACTTTCAAGCTGGTAAGAAAGTTGTTTTTTCTTTTTTATTTCCCCCATCCCTAGGGGGAAAAAAAGCCTCTGATCAATATACTATTTCCATTTGCTCTGATCTCCTGAGAAAACCTTCCCTCCTCTTGTAACACACTGAACAAAGGCTCTGAGAGAATGCAAGCTAACATCAGGGATGTTCTCCCCTTGCCTGCCCTTCAGGAGACACTGCAAAGTGTCTGGAGACATGTTTGCTCATCACAATTGGGACATAGAGGTGGGGGGATGCTACTGGCTTTTAGTGGGCTGAGGCTAGGAAGGGTCCAAAAGAGCTACAATGTACACAACAGAGCTACCTGGCCCAAACTGTCCATCTGTGAAGGCTGAGAAAACCGAGCTTAGGTATACAGGATGTGTTGGGAGGAGCTACTGTTTAAAATCTTCTTTGAGTCTAGAGTCATAGCTGTGGGGGGCAATGGGGAGAAAATAAGTGAGTCTGGCTGGGACTGAAGACAGAGCAGCAAGAAACTGGGTTTGTTCCTTATGACTCTCCAGAAAGCATATGTATTCCATGTTAGCATTGGAAGGGTCTTTCAGAAATTATAGAAACCAATTTCCTCATGATGCTCTTGAGGAACTGAGGTACAAAAAGGGGAAGCAGACTTGTCCAAGGCTCTGAAGCAAGCTAGACATAGACCAGAAACTCAAACCCTGGTCTCGCATCCTAGCTCAGCACCCCATCTGTCTATTCCATCATGTTGACTCCAATGAAAAGAAGAAAAAGAAAAAAGAAAAACAAATCCAGGTCCAACACTACCACTGGTCTTTAAATTAAGACCGATAAGGCATGGGAAGGGAATTTGCTGGCCCCAAAAGGAATAAGATGCACAATTTAAAGATTGGAAACCAATGAATTTATTCAACAACAGATAGGCATTTAGCATCTACTATATGACAAGCACTGGTTTAGGTATTAGAAGCATAGCAGTGGATGAGAGCAACAAGGTTCCTATCATCCTGGGACTTGCTTTCCAGGGATACATGCAAAAGTGGCCATCAGGGAAAGTCAGCGAAGCTAAACAGAAGTCTAAGGTCAGTCTTATTCCCTGAAATCTCTGCAGGGCTCAACGTCAGATAAAATGGCAGACACCATGAGTACCTTTATAAAGGTGACTTAGGATGATGTATCATTGTGCTTCAAGCTCTAAAAACTTCATGGGATACTAATGATTGTATTATGAGCTAATGCAGTAGTAGTAACAACAATATTGGCCAATGTTTCCTGGGCAAAGATACATGTATAGAATACTATGCTATGTGCATGACATACACCATCTCATCAAACCCTCATAATAATCCTGTGCTGTAAATATTATCCCAACTTATAGACAGACTCTTGGGTTCAATGACAAAATCATTAGTGCAAGATCATATAGCTAGAGAAGCTCATCCCTAATTCTGCTGCCTCCCAGGACCATGCTCTTAATGACTAGACTGGCGGCATCAAGATTCTTTGAGCTTTTAGGGCTAAGGTCAAACCATCCACACGGTGGCCACTCCACACCAACACGTGACTCTGTTTCCCTGTTCCTCCACCATGGCCCAATCTACATGTTGGTAGTTTATCCGCAAGGTCTTATACCAAACAACAATCTTCATTAATAAATCACTTATTTATGTTTAAGTGGCTTCTCAGAAAATTGAAGTTGTTAACAGACTATGCATTACAAACTCAGTATTTTACATAGAACATAAAAAGACACATGACTGAAGACAACCTTGTTTGAAATGTAAATGCTCATATGCTGTTAAACTCTGAAAAGCAGGGAGGTTATATGAAGTGCTCATTTATGCCTCTGAACACCATCAGGCAAGACAGATTGTTTGCTGCCCCATAAATTTTCCCCACTAGATTAAATTTTGTTAATAGGACCAAGAACATTTGAAATAACCCATTTTTCTTTGTGAATATTTGATCTAAGTCATTGCTTCTCTACCAGATTGTTTGTCTTTTTTTTTTTTTTAATTCCCACCAGGAATATATTAAATGGCTGCCTTCCCAGGCAAACACACTGGGGCCAGAAAGTTCACATGAAGGGCAGCAGAATCAGGCCTACCTGGGAGAAAAGACTGCAAGGTAGCCAGCTCTGCTTCTGCTCCACAGAGAGATGTGTGAGGACTCATTCAGCCAGCATTTAAAAATATTCATTATGTATTAGAAAACACAGATCCTTTCATGTGGTTTGCCTAATGTAACCTCATCAGAAGTCTGAGTTTACTGTTCTGAGGCGCACAGGACACAGTCAGGCCAAGATTCAAATCTACTGCTATAAATCCAAGTTCTCTATTCTGTCTCTTTTCACTGGCATTTCCCATCTATAGTAATCACTTAAGAGAGAGAGACACAAATAAAATACTGCCCAGGTCTTGAGGAGCTTATAATTGTAGAAGGAAAAGAGATGTACCAGGCAACTATAGTCTGAATTTACAGAATATAAATGTACCACATGCCAGGCACTGGACTTGGCTTTCCATAAAATTCCAGTAAAAGAGGACAAAGAATGGACAAATTGGATTTAGAGCAATAGATTTGAATCTTGGTCTGCATCCTAGCTGTGTGCCCCAGAGCAGTAACCAAAAATCTGAGCCTCTATTTTTGCTGTTGTTTTTGAGATGGGAACAGTAACTCTTCTTAGGCTTCTGATTAGGTTACTTAAAGCAAACCATGTGAAAGCATCTGTTTTGTTTTATTTTGTTTTGTTTTTTCTGGTTTTATCTAGTGAAAACCAGATAGAGCCAGTCTGCTATGGATGGAATTGTGTCCCCCCGTTGAGCCTCATATGTTGAAGCCTCAATCCCAAAATGATGGAATTTGGAGTTGGGGCCTTTGGGGGGTTATTAGGCTTACATGTGATGCTAAGGGTAGGGCCCCATGATCATATTAGTGCCTTTACAGGAAGAGATATAAAAGAGCTTGTTAATGTATCTCTCTCCTCTCTTCCTCTCTCCCTGTCCCTGTACTGAGGAAAAGCCTTGCACAAGCACAATAAGAAGATAGTCAGGTGCAAACAACGAAGAGGACCCAGACCAGAGTCTGACCATGCTGGCAGTTTCCAGAATTATGAGAAAATATACTTCTGTTGTTTAAGCCACTCAGACAATAGTATTATATTACAGCATCCCAAGCTAAGAAAGATGCTTTTACTCTAAACAATTTAAGGATAAGGAAACTGAACTTCAGAGAGTCTAAGCAGCTCCCCTAAGTTAGTTATAAGCTATGATCCAGAGCCTCCTGCAGGTGACTATAAAGTCCTTACATTAATCAACATGCTCTAATCCCACCACATCCACAGTGAACAGGAGAGAGACCATCACTACAGCAGGATGTGAATGGATATGTCCTGTAAGTCCCCAATGGGAACATGTCATGGAGCTTGCAGAGGGAGCTGCCAATGAAACTCAAACTAAACAGACCTTTGGAGAAAGCAAGCACCCTTGATGCACCTCATTCCACCTGGCCATTATCTGGCTAGGCCTCAACATAAACAGGCCCACCTCTGACTACAGGTTTATGTCTAGAGAGCCTCCCAGGGTCCATGTTCAACTTCACAGGCAGGGGAAGTCATGCAGTAATCTTTTCCATTTCTGCTTATCTTTCCCTCTAACTTGAATTCCTCAAGGACAGACAAGAGATCTCATTCACCTCTTGTGCCCACTGACTGCCACTGTGCCAGCCATGCAGCAGGCATCAATCAACATTTGCTGAACTGGGAAGTGATCTTCGGAAAACTACCACATGAAATCACCACCCCATTAAAGGTGGACCACATGATCAACATAAAGTGTCAGGATGCAGCTCACATTAGGCATTCCATAAATGTTTGCTGAACCAAAGAAAATCCACTCATTGATTTTTAAGTAATGGAGATCTATCTGTATTCACACCCACAAGGCTTCCACTTATTCTTGGACCCACGTAGTTGTTAGAAAACAATTACAATGACAAAAAGTTAAAAAATAAAGACAAGAAAGGAAAGCTCCATGCTGGCACACAGTAGGCACTCAATTAGTGCTCCCTGACCTGCTGAACTCATCACTAACAACTACAAAGAAGAGCTGCTACCATTTGGATTGCTGTTCACATCTAAGAGGGCTACTTGCCGCCCATGATGCCTTCTCTAATAAACATATGTTATCTCTGTGCCTCCAATTATAAAGGTGACTGTGACTTAAAATTCCATTAAGAGCCCCAGAGCAGCTGCTCCTGTCATGCACTCCTAACATATTAAATCACCACGGACAATTCACCTCTGTGGCTAGTGAATGGCCTGAGCACATGGCCTTTGAATTGCAGATTATTGTACTTCACTTGCATAAAGAGCTTTCTGGAGGAATTAAAAAATGACTTCATTTATATACCTAGCACCATTAAATAATGCAACCCTGGTCTTCAACACCCAACTCAGGGAGAAAGATAAATCTTTCAGACAGATTTAAAAACAAAAACAAAAACAAAAAAAACAGCATAATACTCCACCAATTTTTAAAAAACTGGTCAGAATCTTCCTCAAACTCAACCCACAAGAAAACCTGATCCTGCAAGCTGATTTATAGGAAAACGCCAATACTGCTCTGTGCCTTTTCATTCATTTTGAGGCCTTAGTGATGAAAAGATAATAAGGATTTGGAAAACAAGGATCACTTGGGTCCATCCTTCCATTACTAGACAAGGCTTGATATGGTGAGGGAAATAGTAACAATATTTCTAAGCTATCTCAGTTGCTATGTAGAAAAACCAATTATACAGAGGCCCCTCTCTCCTGCAGGAGGGCGAGCTCTCTGTGCATCAATATTTCATGCACTGTCATCTGTGCATTATTTAATAAAGCAATCGAGGGAACGAGTTTATTTTATTTTTCAACCTTTCTACCAGAGACCCTAAGCCTGCAGCACACACAGCGCTTCAAGTCAGCTGGCAATCATAGAAATGTATTTGCTGAGTTTCTGAGGCCAAGGGGCTGATTCTAGTCTTAACTGTATTCTCCCAGCATCTAATACATGTTCTTTACCCCAGGGACTCTCAATCCGCATCTATTTGTTGTGACAGAGGTGAACTCACATCAGAATCCAATGAGCAATGATGTAATTGATCACTGGATATTGACTGTGCCACTTTAGGGAATAAAAAGCTTATAAGGCAGGGTCCCTGTCTCTGCAGAGGCAGGGTGAAAATGTATAGACAGGTAAATGATGGAGACTACAAACCAGCTAAGTATGTGACTGGCAATCAATGCACAAGGCCTGGATATAAAGGACACAGTGGGTAATTTTATTTTTTTACCTCCCACTTAATATTTAATATCTTGTGTGATAGGTTGGTAGGAATGTAATGTCCACTGGTGCTTGTTTCTCATCCTGGAAATGAAGGGGCCAGACACTGAGTCCCCTCTGTCCTAAGTCCTAACATAGCTGTAGGCAGGCACATTGCTGAGCTCAGCACCAGACTTCCTTCTGGGACCTCCAAGTTTTTAGGGAGTGACTTAAATAAACTTTGAAGATCATATTTACCACAGCCAAAATGGTAGCACATGGACTTGACCATTTCCAAAATATTAACTTCAACAGGACCCTCAGTTTCTGCGCATTGTTCAAACCCACCTGGCAGTCCTGAGAGTTCCCGTCATTCTAATAAATCACCCTTTTCTTAAGCTTGCCAGCACTGTTTTCTATTTACTGAACCATGTTCCTGACCAATCAAGTGCTCAATAACTCTTTGTTGAATAAAAAGACTGAAGCTGTGATCTAATTGTTCTCTACTTCATCAGCAGCAGACTGAGCAAGTGCTTAGGGTACCAAAAATATTTTTCTAAGACTGTGATATTTCAAAAACAAAAACTAAACCATACCAAGCTGTGAACTGGAATCATGGTAAATATCAGGAACAATACAGATTGTTCTTCTGCACATTTATTTTGTAGTTTAGCATTGTTTTTATTTTGAATTGTACATGAGGTCAAAGCTAGGGATCCTGAACATTTCAGGCTGGCTGTTTAGTGAACAAATATTTGCGCATTTATCAATTTTCCTTAACTAGCATACTGATTCCTTCAGAGTAAAAGCTGAACACTTGCTGTCTCAAATATCTAGCCACCATATATCTTTTAGTAAAAGACATCAGTTTGGGATATACTTGTTATCATTTAATCTTCACATCAATATCACAAAATACGCATTACTATTAGTTTATAATAGAGGGGATAGAGGCCCGGAGAGGATAAGTAACTGGCCGCCAGTCACACAGCTGATAAAAGACAGCTGAGGTCTGAACCTACCTTAAGAGGAAAGCATCTGTGTCAAACCTAACTACTAAATTACACCATTTAATGACTACTGTCAGGCATATATTAAGGTTCCTCTTACAGTTAATTCAAATGACCAAGTCCTGGGGACAAAAGGAAACTGGAGGCACACCTAGGACAATTCTCTGCTTCTGCCTAAGCTTTCCTTCTGGAAAAGGAAAGCACCTTTGCGACAGCTCAAGCCAGGAGGTAACAATTGCACACTTAGCTGAAATCCTTCCTCCTCAAGTTTAAACATGCTTCTCTTCCTCTCCACAGGGAAGAGACGAGCTGACCTAACTTGGTGGTAAATTGGCTTTCATATGCTTCAAGACAATTGCTAGATTTCCCTGCAGGCTTCTTTTCCTAAGGCTACAATTTCTAATTATTTTTCATACGTGCCCTAATTTCCAGCTTCACTATCAAATCTGTTGCTCTCCTTTAAGGCAAATCCTGACTGTCCTTTGCAGTCAGTGATGCTGACACATGGCACTGTGCCCTGGGGCCTGGTCTTATCCATCCTTTCATGCCTGACATAGGCATCTACATCAAAGGGCCAGAAGTGAAAAGGATCATTCCAGAATGTGGGGACAGTCCTAATTCCAAAAGGAAGTGTCTGCCTCGATCAGAGATTCTATTCCAATGTCAGGTCACTGGCTGGCCCAAGTATCCGTGAGCTGGTATTGGCCAGGAAAGTCATGCTGTCCTGGTTTGTCATAAGAGAAATTCTGGCCTTTCAGCAGCCTCAGTGTCTTCAAATGAATGATCACAACAGCCAAAATGGAGGGCTCCTGAACATGCCACACAAGGAGTGAAAGGATAAAGGCTACCAAGTCTCTCACAGAGAGGGCATCCCCCAAGGAATGGTACCATGCCAGGGATGAGGCCATCACCACCATCTTGCATGGTCAGCCTAGTCAACTTCACAGGGTCCTCAACCCAATTCCATCACATACCTTTGCAGGGCTAATTCCCATTTATTCTGTAGACATCTACAATTTAGTCTTGGTCTCAAGGAGCTTATACAAAGAAAATTGCCAGATGTCACAAGAAAAAAGTGACAAGCCAGGCCACTGTGGTTTATGCCTGTAATCCCAGCACTTTGGGAGGCTGAGACAGGAGAATTGTGAGTTCAAAGCCAGTCTCAGCAATGGTGAGGTGCTAAACAACTCAGTGAGACCCTGTCTCTACATAAAACACAAAATAGGGCTGGGGATGTGGCTCAGTGGTCGAGTACTCCTGAGTTCAATGTCCAGTACCAAAAAGGGGGGGGGGAGTGGCAAATTAGTATGAAAAAGAAAGCTATGAAAAGGGAGAAATTACTACCTATATCAGGCATGAAGGCAGGCTTGTAGAAAAGGAGCACTGGACGTGGGGATGGTGGAGGTGGCTCCAAAAAATGGGTAGTACAAGGTATGCAGAAATTGTGGTTAATGTGACAAAAGGGCCAAAGGCCACAATAAAAGCACTAAAGGTTGCATAGGCAGGGGACAACTGAGGCTTTTGAGAAAAATCATAATAAGATTGGAATTGCACATAATTCCAGCATGGTATAAATGCAAATGTTCTATCTCTATTATTAACACATAAGCTGCTTAGGGGCAGAGCATACAATTATGCCACAGAATGGTATTGTAGGAAATTAATAAATGTTTGTTATGGTTTGATTTATCCACTACTGGGAATTGCCAGATTGTTCTATGAGTGTTACTGTCAGTCAGTACAGCATAGTAATTGAAAGCTTGGGCTCCAGGTTCTAATCCCAGCTTCACCATTTACTAGCTGTGTGATTTTAGATAAGTTACTTGACTCTACTTGACCTCAGTTCTATTATCTTTAAGTTGGAAAAATAATTATAGCTATCTCATTGGACTGTCAAATAATACAGTCCATGGAAAGTGCTTTGAAGAGCTCCTGGCATTCAGAATGTGCTCAAAAAAAAGCTCCCAACCCGTCACTTCCATCCCCACCAAAGTTCTCCACCATGCATGAGCATGATTCAGACAACCATATGTGGATGTGCTTCAACACACACACACACACACACACACGTGCTTATGGTAAGGAAACAGCAACTCCTTTGAGGAAAATGTATAATTTGTTCAAAACTCACAGCAGAATTAAAATTTTGTGTCCTAACAGTAAAGACAGGAAGCTCACATGGCCCCACATCTATTTGCAACTATATTTATGCTAACTCTAATGCCACAGAAAGAAATTCTGTACCTGGGTTTCAAACATAAGGGAATGCTAACATATTAAACTTCTATTCAATATTCCTAATGACTGAATTAATCTAAGGCAACAACCATTAACAGTAACCCTCTTACTTTACAAACTCCTAAAATATAAAGGCCCCAGCAAGTCCCACAATATCCCATTTGTCTTCAAGTAAGGAAAACCCTGTTTCATAATCACACAAATGGTCAGTATGTCTTCAATTCACTTCAGTGTCTGCCATCAAGGTCATCTGGAACAGGCTCAGAGGCAGGTAATGTCCTCATACACCCCCTAAGACACTGGAAGAAAGAGACCTAACCCTTCCGTGGTAGTAAATATGATAATGTAAGTTGGCATAACCCTGAGAAGCTGGGAAGTCCTTTGGATGTCTTGGTGACCATTTAGACCCTGCAAAACTGAGCTTGAAATATTATAATGGACAGGCTCAGAATCCTGACAGGCTTCCAGTAATTGCAAAATCTCCCCCACCACAATCTACTGTGTGTGCGCACATATATGTATATGCATGTGTGAATATACACACATATATGTAATTACTCACCTTACTTAAGGTACATTCTTCATCAATAATTAAAAATGACTCTAAGAACCCCTTACCTATCAAGTCTTTGGAAAGATGAATCCTTCATTAGAAAAGGCAATAAACTACAATGATGCTCCCATCAATACAAATCAGCTGGGGCTAGCATAGATAGAAAAGAAAAATTATGCTTATAAACTGCATATGGAGCTAATAAGTGGTATACAGTTTGTTAAATATAACAATAGTTGATGAACTGCCAGCAAAATTCCAAGGATCCCTTTTCCCTTCTTATAATATTTTTCTAAAGGGCATTTGTGGTGGTGATGGTGGTGAGGATGGGCAGAGGGGTGGTGACCAGGTCTGCCAACATAAGAATATAGCCACAATCCACTTTGCTTTCTTTTCTTTTTTTTCAAGTTCAGAGCATGCCCTCTTCTGCCAGAATTGCTTCAGCAACACCCAAAGTCTGGGACTAACTTAGAGAAAGAAGTAAATTCCCAGAGACTAAAGGAAGAAATTAATTAACAGAAGTCTGGTTACAGTGTGTTCAGGGAATGGAGATGAGTAAATGGCCTTACAGAGCAGCATACGCCCCTCAATAATTGAATGCTGGGTATGCTTTAGTACCTGCAGAAATTCCTCCCAGTGAAAATCCACCATGTGGAGTTAAGGACAACATTTGCTTTCTTTGAAATCATGGCAACTTCAGCCAATGGGCAAATAAAATCTGTGGTCCAAGTCTGCCAGGGGCCATCCCGCATTATCAAAGGCATCTTCAAAGGGGTGTGTTGGTGGTAGGCCGCCACGGGCCCTTTCACTTAGAAAACAGCCCTTGGCCACAGCTGGGTTAAGAATCTCTGAGGATTCAGTGGGGGCAGAGAGAAAGTGAGGGTGAGAGAAAACTTGGGAGAAATCAGAACCAGAAGAGCTGAGAGTCAAGAGGGAGCATTGAAGAGGAAAGGAGAAAAATAGGCAAGAAAAGAACAGGACACAGGCTTCGGGAAAAAGAGTTCCAGGAGGCTGGGGAGGGGAAATGTTAGGGTTTAGGAAGGAGAGGATGGAAAATGGAGAACATGTAAGATAACAAAGTTTAAAACTCGCTTTAAGATTAATGCATATTTAAAAAAAAAAAACTCCCACAGAAATGCTGTTGGACTCAAGGCGAAGAGGAAGGGAAGCCTCAAGAGTTCACTTTGAAAAGAGCCTTTTTAAGAACTATGGTTGCCATTTGCAGATAAAATGGTGGAGTGGGAGAAAAAGGAGATCTTTGATAGACAGGAAGCCCAGGAGACAGAGAGAACCACCTAAAGAACTTCCCAAATGGGGCTAACAGAGGAAAACCAGGAAATACCCATGCCCTTCTGCCCTAAATGGAGCTAGTCCAGGTAAGTAAAGGTGGTACTGATAAGGCTCAAGGGAAACAGAAGGATTTCAACATTCTTGGATCCAGGATTCCTTCAAGAAATCCTTTCCAAAACCTAGAAAGTGAGCAGAGAAAAGGGAAATCTCTGAAACAATTCATGCATATGCCTGTCTCTGCCCAGCTCAATGCAAAAGCCACCTTCTCTAAGTCCTCCACCATCGCACCACTTCACCATGAAGATGCCCTCACATTGGCTGATCCATGTGTTTGGGTTTTTACCATTTTTTTCTCTTACTGAATGTGATCACCATGAGAAGAGAGAATTTGTCTGTCTGTTGATCTATCAATTTCCTTGTGCTCAATACAAGGTAAACACATGCTTTGCAGAACAAGTGAACAATTCCAACCCTTGGTCACAAGAATAGCACTGTGGGCACCATCTCCTCAGGGGCAAGAGGAGCAGTGTCCTGCATGTGACATCTGGTTGAAGGGGAACATGAGGGTAATTAATCCTAACAACTTAGCACCAGGAAGCATCAGGGGCCACATCTGAACATTTAAGGAGCCCAAGGGTCAGAGATCAAGTGCCTCGACACTGCATAACTGAGAAAGAAGAATGTAGAATAGAAGAAAGGTATGGGGGAGGGAGGTAGTAGTGGAGACTGAAATAGAGCAATTTATATAATCTGCATTTATGAATATGTCAAAATGAACCTCACAGTAATGTAAAACTATAATACACAAATTTTTTAAAAAAAATATTTTTAAACTCAAATTTAAAAAAAATATATTTTTTTAAAAAACCCCAGGTTCCTTTATCAACAGAGTCCTGTGTAAGGAGAAGGATAGCAGGATCTAATATCAGGCTAACCAGCTTACCTTCCTCTGAGTTATTAGAGCTGGGACAACCCTCACACCAGTCTTGCACTCTCAAGGTGGGAAAAGGACAGAAATGAGAAATGTGCTTTTTTCAGATGTAGTTGAACACTGGCCCACCCCTGGCCTGGCCTCTCAGCTGTATTTTCCCATCTCTCTGTCCCAGGAAAGATCACGTCCAGGAATCTAGGCACACAGGAATCTTTCCTATTTTGTTAACCATTACAACCTCTGGGCCCAGCATGGGGTGGGAGCTCAGTAGGATCTCAGTGAAGGGCTAAATGCCCTTCTCTCTCCCCAGGGACTGCCACAGAGCCTGGATCAGAAAAGCAGGTCCTCTTTTCTATCCTCTTCCAAAGTTCCTTTACTCATCCCATGGCCCCCCTTTATGGATTAGCATCCACTTATTAGAGAGAACATTAAGCCTTTGGTTTGGGGGGAATTATTTCGTTTAGTATGATATTCTCCAACTCTTTTAATACTGAGTAATATTCCATTGTGTATATATAAGTTTCTTTATCCATTCATCTATTGAGGAGCATCTAGGTTGGTTCCACAGTTTAGCAATTGTGAATTGTGTTGCTATAAACATTGAAGTGGCTGCGTCACTGTAGTATGCTGTTTTTAGGTCTTTAGGGTATAGACTAAGGAGTGGGATAGCTGGGTCAAACAGTGGTTCCATTCCAAGTGTTCTAAGGAATCTCCATACTGCTTTCCGTAGTGGTTGCACCAATTTGCAGTCCCACCAGCAATGTATGAGTGTGCCTTTTCCCCCACATCCTTGCCAACACTTATTGTTGCTTGTATTTTTGATAATTGCCATTCTAACTGGAGTGAGATAAAATCTTAGAGTAGTTTTGATTTGCATTTCTCTAATTACTAGAGATGTTCAACATTTTTTATATACTTGTTGTAAATCATCTTCTAAGAAGTGTCTGTTCAGCTCCTTAGCCCATTTGATTGAGTTGCTTGGTTTTTGGCCTAATGTTTTTGAGTTCTTCTAGGAAAGATGGTGGAATGAGATGGTCCTCATTACCCTAGGTACATATATGACTGCACAAATGGTATGACCCTATCTTGTGTACAACCAGAGATGTGAAAAATTGTGCTCCATTTGTGAACAATGAATCAAAGAGCATTCTGCTGTCATGTATAACTGATTAGAACAAATAAATTTAAGAAAAAAGGGGAAAAAAAGCAGGTCCTCGGAAATTAATGACGTGTGGGGTAGTGAATGGTGAATGTTTCCAAGCTGGTTAACAAATGACTGTTTATGGAGCATTGCAGGCTACTTAAACTCTGGGATTATTTTTCCTCCAATTAAAAATAGATTTTTGTTACAAAAATGGGACTATGCAAAAAGGCAGAATCCATCCTCAGCCAGCTAAGAGCCACTTCCATGTTAGGAAGGAAGGGAAGGAGGGAGGAAGGCAGGAAGGGAAGGGAGGAAAGAAGGAAGGAAGGAAGGAAAGAAAGAAGGAAGTAAAGAAGGAAGGAGGAAAGGAACTGACTGGTTTCTAATCATACTGAATGAAAAAACAAAATATCTGTCTCCTTTTCCTCATTTGATCTAAAAATAAAGGCCCTGACTCTGAATGCCTCCTGAGAGCATCTGATTCCAGTTCTGATTTCATTGAAGAAAAGGCACTGGCATTTGCTCTCCCTTAACAGGGCATAATGCCACCAATTGGTTAATTTATATGTTGAAGTTGTCACACAGGGTGAATTGCAGGCTTGTAGGGCTGGCAGTCCTGCAAGATTCATCCAGTTTCCTCTTCACTTTATCAGAGTGTCCTGGAGTCCTGGTTCCATCTCCCTCTCACAACATCTGCTTCTCTAACCAATCATAGCCAAAAATGTTTCCTTGTAGCAGCCTAAACCTTGCATAGCATCATGATGAATTGTTCACCTTGCTTTAACCCAGCAGAGATTGCATGAAGCTCATTCCCAGGGGCAGAGGATGGGGCAGAAGATGCTTTAAACCTCTAGCCACCAACTTGCCAGCTCTAAGATCTGGGGCAGACCCCTGATTTGCTAAACAAAGTGGAGGAGGTCAGTAGGACTGGCTGTACCTACTTCATAAGGTTTTTGCGAGTATTAAACAGGTGAGACCACTTTCCCTCTTGGGCCATATGCTCTTTTTTTTTTTTTTTTTTTTTTTTTTTAGTTGTAGGTGAACAGAACATCTTTATTTTATTTTTATGTGGTGCTGAGGATCGAAGCCAGTGCCTCACGCATGCTAGGCGAGCACGCTGCCACTGCGCCACAATCCCAGCCCCGGCCATATGCTCTTTAAGGAAGAAGCCCTGCCTCCCTCCTACCCTGTCACTTGCTAATATCTGCTATTCCTCACTAGATGCCAAGCCATGGAATATCACAGGAACCAATTCCTCTCATCCTCAGAAAAAACACCATGAAGTTATTGTTAGTATCTTAAATTTACAGTGAAGAAACTAAGACTCAGAAAGTTAAGGTATTTGCCCAAGGTCCCACAGCCCCCCTGAGTACAAATACCCTGGGAAATAACAGAGGCAAAGCCCAGCAATCCAGCCTCCAAGTGCCTCTTATTCACCTGAGTCTTCCCAGCTGGCGGGCGAGGCCCACCCGGCACATGACACGTGAGAGCACTTACCAAGTTAGTGTAACATATTTTAAAAAAGCAAAAAGAAAGACAAGTATAAAATGGCATTACTAATTAATATTACCTTTGATGATAGGGATGTTGTTAAGTCTGCCCTCCATCACCTTAAATAAAGAGGGAATGACAGGGTAGGTAAGGAAAAGAAATATTTGACTCTCTGCAAGAAAAAGGCACATTACCTGAATTACTTTATCCTATACTTCAATGGTTCTGAGCTATATATTATTATCCTCATTTTATAGGAGGAACACCAAGCTCAAAGAAATCTCCAGCTTCTTCAACCTAAAACCAGTAAGTTTTATTTCCCAAAGACAATTAGAAAAATTAGAAAAAATCAGGGTTCCAAGGGGATTCACTGACAAAATTTCCTTTGCCACCCCATAAATACCTCTAGCTATGCCTCCTCACCCTGGTTTATTTGAAAGAAAACCAGGTAAGGCATTAGTTCCAGAATATTCAGGTCAGAGCCGTGAAGCGGCTCATTTCCCCTCCTTAGCTTTCCTCCTGCCCACACTCTGACGAATACAATCTCAAAATAGAAACCCCCAGGGTTCGGGCACTGGCATGATGGGAACCACAAAAGGCCATGAGTGAGCTGTTCATTTCCTGATCCTCAGGATGGAAAAACTGAACTAATGTGTGATCCAGTGATGGCCTGGCAGGTTTAGCTTGAAATTGAATTCAATCCCACATACTCACCGTGAGCTGCCTGGGAGGCCTCAGGCTGGTCATCGGGGAGAGATGGGAACTAGAGGTGACCTCAAGATCATGAGTTCAAGGATCTTCCAACTTATCAAACTGACCTCATAAACAGCTCTAACAAGTACAAAACCAGAGAGGAAAACAAAGATGCCAACCAGCAGAAATGGAAAGGCCTGGTGGAGTACTCGGATTACGCTGGGTGCACGTCACCGAAGTAGACAGGGGATTTCTAGCAGGTGCAAGTGAGACATTCTGGGTAGAAGCAGTGGCATGAGCAAACACAGAGAGGAGAGCAAGCTGAGGCCCTGTTGTGGCACATTATTATCGTATGTGTGTGGACATGTAAGGATGGTCTAATCTGGAACTAGAACACGAAGAATTATAAGCACTGTGCTAGTAACTTAATTCCATTATCAGTGAGAGCCACTGTGAGTCTCTGAAGAGAGGAGAGACACAATAGAATCTGCTTTAGGGTCCTGTATTCTGTGAGCAATGAGAACTCTAGTAGACTACAAGCACTAGTCCATAGGGAATTGTGGTTCTATTCACAAAACAGGGCTCTCTCTCCAAATCTTGCCCTAGATTGGCTGGAAACTGGCTGTGCTGGATTCACAGAGTGATAGAAAGTCACAGGGAAAGACTAGGGAGGGGCCCCAATGCCAATTTACCAATCCTAGAAACTTCCAGTTTGCCATCATCCCTATATCTCCCATTTGCTACATTTGAATAAAACATAAAACAGAGTTGGAAACATGGTCCCCATGGGGGCTGGAAACTTTGGAGCATTAGCTGACAAACAGGCTTGCTGCTGTGTAAACTCCCAGGGCAAATGCAAAGTATGAGCTAATCTTGCCACCATCACAAGTTCTCTGAGCTGAGGATAATGTATGATAATCTAAATCGGCCTGGGCAGATGCCTGCCTGGGAAATCTGATTAGGATTTGCTTGATGATTCCCTTTCATCCCCCAGGAGACCATAGGACATGGCAGACAGGACCTGGCTATGAAGTTGACGTGCCCCCACTGGTCCAGCCCCTAAGGCACTCATCTGCTAAACCTCCATTGGTGGCTAAGAGGAATATGAGGATATAATCTGCAAATAATTTTGCAGCAGTGGGCTCATGGAAATAGTCCTCAGCTGGATGAATGCACAACTAATGAGATCAGCACTTCTCTGTGTATGTGGAACATACATAAGGCAAGAGGTTCAAAGGTGCCACCTCTTTGCTTAACATTCTCCAGTTGAAGAATGATCACATCAATTCTGGAATAAGGTGTAAAATGCATACCTTTCTAGCCTTTATCACCTGTGGCTCTCTGCCTTGGAATGCTTCTTGTTGCTGTTTTGGATTTTGTTTTATTTTATTTTTTGAGACTGGGGATGGAACCCAGGGATGCTCTATCACTGAGCTACACCTCCAACTTTTTAAATTTGGAAGACAGGATATCACTGAGTTGCAGAGGCTGGCCTTAAACTTGTGACCCTCCTGCCTCAGCTTCCCATGTAGCTAGGATTATGTAATCCACCTTTTGTGCATCAGAACACCCAGTGCCACCTCAGACTTGATACCTCAATAACAAACACACTTCCCTCATATACCACATACACCTCCAGGTCTTTGCTCTTGTATTTCTCTCCATCTAAAATGCCCCTCTTGTGGCTAAATCTTACCTGGTCTTCAAAACCAAACTCAGATGTCATGTTTTCTGGGAATCTTCTTCTGAACAGTGTCCAGCTATCATTCAGCCAATATTGGTCACTCTTACTCTCTATATATGTCCAGTATGATTACAATCCCTACTTTGTGATGGGAGGGATCAGACCAAACTTCCCTTACTGGAGGCCACACAGAAATAGCCTGGATTCACCCCACATTCCATTCTGGATTTCAGAGCTCTGTCTGAATGACCACCTTCCCCACACTTAGCCTCTAGGTCAACACTTCTATTTGGGGGCTTGTCTTTTCTGCTAGCCTATGAACTCCTGGGGGGCAGAGATGATCAGACTCATCTCTCTGGCCAGTATGGCACTGCTGGGCTACTGTAGGTGCTCCATCACTTCAGGCACTGAGCTAAAGGCCTCCACCTGGTCAGTTAAGGTGGCCATGGCACCATCAGGCTGAGCTTTTAAACTTGACATCTTCCCCTCCAAACTCATCCTCAGCTCTCTCCAACAACCTTCGAGGACCATGTCATTAATGTCCATGGAGAGTAGGTGAAGGAATGTGAGAGGGTTATTAGAAATCTACTCCATGATTTGGGTGCAAAAAAAAACCAGCTCCTCAGATGTATACTAGGACAAGACACCTTCATTGTGTTTTCTATATTTATGGCTACAGTTCAAGCATGAGGACCCCATTAAGATACCTACGGTATCTACCAGAAAAAAACCAGTAACTCCATGTGCACACACAACATTTTCCTACATACCAATACATTATTTCAAACATCCATTAATTCCATGTACCTTTATGGCATACTCACTGTATGGCAGAGACTCTGATTAAAAAGTAACCGACTTCATCCAGCAATTAGCAAGGGGAGTGAGCAGGTGCTAAGGTCTGTCTGTGGAGTGACAGACCTGCATGGAGTCAGAGGAGCCAAGGCCAGTTCTACTAAGAGGAACGTCAGGAAAAATTCCACAAAAGGGAAAGAGAAGACATCCTGCCCTGCAAACGATCATCAGTGTCAGCGTCTGGACCAGTGGTTCTCAATCTGCCTGCAAAATACAGATCCCTAGATCTCACCTCCAATTAGACTTTGGGTGGTAGCACCCAAGATCCTGCACTTTTAAGTTGCAGGGGTGACTGTTTGCAGTCTGTTTGGCACTGGTCTAGGGCTGGGGTGTAGGAGCCACTGCTGCAGGCCATCAGGGACCTGCTGGAGGGAGCTCAGGCAAGACTGAGAAAGCCTCAGACTTCAAGTACAAGGCTCATAGTTGAGTCCTCTGGCTAGCTACATAAATGTGGCTAAGTCCCTTAGCCTCTCAGGAACTCCTCAGGAGAAGGCAGGAGGGCACCTAGACTGTAAGCCACATTGCCTAGACGGAAGTCTCAACTCCACTTTCCCATCTGGGTAACTTGGACACATCACTCAGCCCCATCTGTGCTTCCAGTGTCCTCATTTACAACATGGAACCATAAGTATCATCCACCCCATAGCAGATGCTCCATCCAACATGCTCCACACAGGCAGACACCTGATATCACCAAATGCTTATCTGCATCTATCATCAGCAGAAGCATTACCCTACGCTGGAGGCTGGCCTCAGTGACTATCAGCAGGAGGGTTCCCCATTGGCAAATTTTACCAATGTTAAAACAGTCTTACTTCCTTTAATTATTATATAAAGTAGGCAATCTCCATTGAGCTCTGGGCTTTGGCTTTCTCCCACAGGAATACAGCTGTGTTTAGGAGACTGGCCAAATGAGCTTATAAGTAGATATGATTTGCATAACTAGAGTCCAAGGAAGCCAAAGAGGCAGGCACAAGCCTGGTGCAGAGGCGTTTTAGCTGTTCTTGTTGATTGATCCAAGTGTCACCTTAGGAAGCCTTTTCCTACCCTGGCTTCATATAAGATACTAACAACTCAGGCATGCCACCCCTTCTCTTACTCCATCAGCTCTTGGTACCTGCCACCCAGCTTGGCCCACACTCCTGTTTGGGAGAAGCTGGGAAAGCTCCAGTTCCACAGAAGCTGTGGAGGGGTTCAGGCAAAGCCAGCATTCCATCTATGAACCAATGAAATCAAACAAGTGGCCCTTACCCTTCGGAGCCCAGTGCTGAGAATATTAGGGGACAAGTATGGAAGGCCAAGAATGAGAATCCAAAAGTAAATGGCTACAACCCATCACTCTTCCTTCTCCCTTCTCATCTCTACCCTCAATGCCTCATTTACTTCCAAGAGGGTTCCAAGATCCTTCCTCCTAGAAGGACTTGGGATTGATGCTCCCTCTGAGCCCTGTCCCTCCAGATATCCTTGGCCTGGCTCTTTCTCACCTGCAGGCTTCATCTTGTGTGACATGCCCCTGTCTCTGCAGCACCCCTCCCTCATCCATGCCCCTTTCCTTCTCTATCACGGGAGCCTGCTTATTCTCTCCTCAGAACTGAACCATGTTTGTCATTATTTTGTATCTTGGCATCCAGCACAGCAGATGGTACAGAGTGAATGAATGAAGGACACATAAAGGAGGGGCAAAGGTGAGGTCCTGCAGGAGGAGGGAACGGGAGATGGGGAGAGAAAGGACAGAGAAGGCAAAGCAGGGGAGAAACAGCCTTTCTTGTGTCCTGGGTAGCCAGGGATATTTTTATTTCTTGTTCTTTTGGGCTTGGAGAACAATGAAGGCACCGCTCCATGCATTTCAAATTTACTTGTTCCAGGGCTCAGGCTACCTGCTCAGAAGCCCCTGGCACCAAATGACAGCTACAGCAGCTCCCACCGCCTGGCCACCCTCAGGAGGAGACCTATGAGTGGTGAGCAGAGGCAGGACACTGAAATTCCTCATGCACATGGCTTTGGCTCTGGCACTGAAGGCACCTCAGCAATTATTTTAATCTGTTGAGTTTCTCTCTTTAACTCAGGAAACAGAAGCAGACAAATTAGCTACAGTTGTATGGCTTTAATACCTAACAGCTTTGTAGCAATCGCTTTTCGATCCACAGCCCTCTGAGGCTCCTAAGTCTTAATAAAATAAAGAAATAAAGAAAATCTTCTAAAGGAATGAACTGAACATGGTAGGGATTGGTGTGTGATAAAGTGACAGATTACCATGGTGCTGGGGTACCCAGCGGAGGCTATCCCGCTGAAGGGCAGAAAATAGATGTGAGCTAGGCCAGCCCCTGGGGAGGCCCCTGCAGGACTGCAGAGCAGCACTGTTCAGGGAAGATGCACACTGTGTCTCTGTTAGATAAGGCCTTTCAAAGTACATCCCAGTAATTGAAAACAAAATGAATGTGGTATTGCTACAAGACAGGTGGGAACAAAATACAGTGTTCATCCTGATAACTCATGAGAAGCAAAGTCTCCTAAAGGGACCAAAGACAGGATGGCAGCACATGGAAGCAAACTCCCTCTGAGACCAAATTTATCTGTACCACAGAAAGAGGTGATTATTGGGAATCAATAATGTCCTTGTCCTCACAGGCACAAAGCTTCCTTCAGCCCAGATCTGCATATGAGGCTGCTGATCAGGCTTGAATCACTGGTCTTCAGCCAGACAGCTCTCAGGCCCACAACCCCTCAGGGCTATTTTCCTCTCTCACTTCCCTTTTACAATCAGCCTTCTTGAAGGAATTTGTGAAGAAATAATACTGACATACCCAGGGGCAAAAACATACCTGAAAACCTGGACAGAGCACTTTCATCAGTGACCCTTCCTCCAGCCCTCAGGGTGAGGCTACCTCAGTGGCTAGATGGCAACATGGAGGACAGAACTGTTTTTGCTCCAGCTGTTCTGGATTGCACTGCTATCACCAGAGTCTTGGGAAGACTCAATTCTACTCCAAGAAGACATCTGCAAAGCTCTCAAACTGGACAAGATAAGACAGGCAACATTCCTCCAGCCCCACAAGGCAATGGCAAAATGATGGAGGTCAGGAGGCATGGGGGAACGTAAAGTTATTATGACTTTATGAAACCTCATTTGCTGACCAGGCATGTTGATAACATTGGACTGCTTCCATCATGGAAGGGGTAACATTGTATCTTACTAGAACAGACACTTCTGGAGAGACACTTGCTTTCCCTGCCCAAACTACTACTGGTGGACTTATAGAAAGCCTTAGCCACTTTCATAGTAGTTTGCATAGCACTGCTTCTAACCACAGAAGGGAGCCCAGGCTCATGGAATTGTTTGGTCATACCATGCTTCCAACTATCCTGAAGCAGCTGGCTCAAAAGGGAAGTTGAATGGACTTCTGAAGAGCCAGTTTCAATACAACTACATAATTTGATGCAAAGATGAGGAAAGAGTCTCCAGAAGGCTTGATTATGTTGGAATTGATGTCCAATATATGGTAGTTTTTCCCATAACCAAGACTCATGGGTCTAGAAATCGAGGGATGGAAATGAGGGTGACACCACTCACCATTACTCCTTAGTGACCCAGGGGCAAAAACATTTGCTTGTTTCTGCTGGCCTTGAGTCTTAGTTCCAAAGTGAGGAATGCTTCTACCAGGAGGCACAACACTGACTCCATTGAACTGGTAATTAAGACTGCCACTTCACCAATTTGAGCTCCTCAAGCCTGTGAGTCAACAGACCAAGAAGGGAGTCATAGTAATGACTTGGAGGCCTGAAGGTTATAATTTGGGTATAAGTGTCCCCCCAAAGCTCCTATGTTAATGCAGGAATATTCAGAGGTAAAATGATTAGGAGAGCTGTAACCTAATTAGTTAATCCTAGTATAGGTGGTAACTATCAGGAGGAAAGGCATGTCTATAGCAGGTGGGTCATTAGGGGCATGCCCTATAAAGGTTCATATGCACTGTGGCCTCATCCCTCCTATTTCCAGCTTTCCTCTGCTGTGGCCTTTGGCCATGATGTTTAGCTTTACCTTCAGAAGACCAATGGCCTTGGCCATGTATGGACTGAGACCTCTGAAATTATTAGCCCCAAACAAATGTTCCCCCATCTAAGTTGTTCATGTTGGGTATTTTACTCATAGCAATGAAAAACTGAATAACACAGGAATTGGTACCAAGAAGTGGAGTCATTGCTCTGACTAACATGAGCATGTGGTTCAAAAGCATTTGGAAATGATTTGTGGGAGTTTTCTTTACTTAATTATTTTTTAATAAAATTATTTTAAAATTTTATTCTTTTTAGTTATACATGACAGTAGAATGTATTTTGACATATCATACATACATGGAGTATAACTACCCATGTTTGTGGTTGTATATGATGTGGAGTTACACTGGTTGTGTATTCATATATGAACCTAGGAAAGTTATGTCTGATTTATTCTACAGTCTTTCTCATTCTCATGCCCCTTCTCCCCCAGTCCAATCAAGTGAAACTTTGTGGGAAGAGTTTGGAAAAGTTTTGAAATATAGGCTGGAAAAGCTTTAGTATGTTGTAAGCAGAGCTTAATGGGTGATTCTGGGGAAGCTCGAAAGACCCGAGTGCCCACAGGAATGCAAACTGTGCCAATAAGGTCTCAGGGACATAAGAGCACATTTGGGAATTGGACTAGAGGCCACTTGTTATATTCTGGGGAAAAAAAAGAATGTGTAAATTGTAAGACTTTATGTGAGGTTGTATTGAAAGGTGATGTACTAATTAATCTGGCAGAGGAAATTTCAGGGCCACACAGCATTCAGTCAATTGTGTAGATATTGCTATCAGATTTTATCCAGGTCTAATATGAAAAATGGAAACAGAAATCAGAGCTGAAGGATTTTTAAAACTTGCACTTTGGACAAAAAAAGAAAAGAAAAGAAAAAAAAGTGCCTGTAAAACTGGGGCTAAGGAAGATGTGACTGTTAAAGAGATTATAGACACTAAAGAGATGCTAAGCACTTCCCATAGAGACAAAAGGAAAAATGGCTTGAAAGCATTTCAGGAATTTGCATGAACATACCCACCACAGGTTCAAGGATGTAGAAGGGAAATTTTCTTTAAGATGAGGTTTGGGGGCATCCTGCTCACACATGGAGGCCTAAGAAATCATTTTACCATGTTTAGCCATTCAGAGAACAATCTACACTACCATTCCATATGGAGATAAAGAATACAGGAGATCTCACAGAATGTCTCTTAGTCTTATCATGCCTTATGATTAAACCTACAACTACTCAATCCAAGCAGGAGCACTAATGGCCCAGACTCTTCAGGATGAAGGTGCTGGTCATCCCACCAGGGAAGAACCATAATCCAATGAGGTGCAAAGGAAACGTAGAATGGGGAATAGAAGAAAGTAGTTATAAACTCCAGCTATGACTATGTGACCAGTTACAGAAATGAACACCATAAATTACCATGACTACTTCCTCATTTTGTTAGAAATATTTTTGTACATATATACACACCCATTGATAAATATCTGTTATCTTTTCTCTTATTCCTTTTCATGTACCATAAGATTTATTGATTTTATATCAATAATTATTGCCAAATTTATATCATATTATTTAATTCATGGGATATCAGAAAAGTAAGCATCACTCAAACTTCCTCTTCTGGGCAAAGAATTAGTGTGCTTTTGGTGGTACACAGGATACTTTAGGGTGGAATTATGACCATCCTACTGCCTTTATTCAAATATTAAGTATTGCTTATAGATATGTGTTTGGGTGACAAATTGATAGAGGGATTTTGATGGTAAACTTTGGGTGTCAGATTGATCATACTGAGGGATACCTAGAGAACTGGTATAGCAATATTTCTGCTTATGTCTGTAAGGGTGTTTCCAGAGAACATTGGTATGTGGGTCAGCAAACTGAGTAGGGAAGATAAACCTTCGTTGTGGGTAATACCATTTAATAGGCTAAGGGCCCAGATGGAATAGGAAAGCAGAAGGATTCTGTCTCTCTCTCTTTCTCAGTGTCTGTCTCTGTTTCCCTCTCCTCTTGCCTTCCTCTCCCTCTCTCATTTTTCCTTCCAGAGGAAATATCTTTTTTCCCTACTGCTGTGCTTTGATATTACTTGTTCATGTAAGGACATGATCCATTGTGGATTAAGAACCACCCATGTGGTTACCTTAGTAACCTTATATGGGCCCTGTTTATTTAGTCTTCCTTATTGCTCCTCCATAAGATCAAGGACAAGGCTGAGCAGTGCTGGTGTCTGATTCAGCCAATAGCAATGGATACAGCTCCATATATATTTCCTGAAAAGCCCAAGGAGAGTTTATTATTGGGGTCCACCTCTTACAGAGTCTTAAGAAACTAACCTGATCAAGATAAGGAGAAGACAACATTAAAAGAGTTTCCTGTCTGTGTCGTCTCTTTGTATCTGAGGATAAAATGTTCCAGATTGGCTTCTCTGTCTTATTTTCCCACTTTGAGGTAGCAGGGGGCCAAGACCTACAGGATACAGGCCCACTCCAGCTCTCCCAGGCTATGTGATCTTGAGCAAGTTACTTAACCTGAGCATTTCTTCTTTTGTAGAACAAGAAACATGAAACATCCTCACAAATGGGTTTTATGAAGACTAAGTAAGTAATCCTGTGCCTTAAAGAGCCCAGAGAAAGTCCTCAGTTAATATCTAACTTCCTTGCATCAACCACCCCCCCTCACTTTTTTGCAATCCTCTTTAATCAAACCACAATATCTCACACTCACTGGTGTCCAGGGAAGGTCTGTTCTATGACAAAAACCTGTTACAAAGGACCCCAAGATATGGCATGTATCTTGAGGCTAAGCTGAGAAGTCCAATATACTTGGATTTTGAACATACAAATTTTTATTTGAAAAAAAAGCTCATTTCAAGTGGTGGTTTGAAACATTCACATACATCACAAATTTCTTTTTCAAAAATTGTAAAATGTGCCCTATAATATCAATAGGTCAATCATACCCTTCCCTCATCCAGACAATACCAATAGCCTATCAGGTAGAATGGACTTGGACCTACTTTCCATTATAGAAAATGGGTTTCTATGAGCCATACACACCACTGACAACCTCACCACTATGGGCAAGGTCATTGGAGACACTGATGAGTGGGAAGCAATTTGGGGAAAACAGTGCCTAAAGCCCATGAGTCTTAAAACTGAGGTGTCTGGCTCCATAAAATTCTCAATGTCTGCATGCTGTGTCTGCATTCCAACAAACTTACCACCTGTCCTTAGAGATATATGAAAGGGATGACCAAAAATTAAATAGCATTAACAGCAAGTCAGAGAAACTCCTTCCCAGGTCTTTGTGCTGTGTGTAGAGACTTAGAGGAGTGAGTCACATAGGAGAGCCAGGCACAGGTAGAAACCTGGAAATGGAGCATTGATCTCATTCTCCAGACACAAAGTCAGGGCAGCAGAGTCCAGTATTATCTGTTGGTCACTCATCAAGAGCAACCACTACCAGATGGGAACAGGGGAGGTCTGGAGCTAGCATAAGTTAGAAGGGTCCCTCCCACTCCCAAGGTTGCGCTCCTTCCCCAGATTGGCCTGTGTTTTCATCCTGGTGTGGGCATGGCCACACAAGGCAATCCCCCTACACAGGCAGCTAAAGGGCTGAAAGCAAAGAAGAAACATGCTCTGATATACACTTTCAAAAGATGAGTCAAAATCCATCTTTAAAAGGATAGACAAATGAATTGTGTACACATTAGCCCAGCAACTAATGTAGATGAGCTAGCAATACATGAATCAACGTGAAAAGAACCCAACAATATTTTTTCTATTTGCCTCAACAAATGTTTTCAGTGAGTAGTGTGTACAGCTTCTGAAAATTTGTTTTTTTTTTCTGTTATGTTTGATAACATGTATTAAAATGCAACTTTTGAGAAAAAAAAGTATTTCAAGAAACAAAACAATGTGATATCATTTATATGAGGTATGATACATGCAAAATAACAGTCTGTATGTTTACGTACAGATACATACATAATAAAAACATATGTGTGGGCATGGCCAGATTCAGGACTGTAGTTTCCACTGAGGAGGAAGAAGGGACTGAGATCTGGAAAGGGCATACTAGGTCTTCACTAATAAGTCCATGATGTTCTCTTTCGTTAGATAAAAGTTCTAAAGCTGATATGACTGTGTTAAAACTGACAGGTGGATTAAAACTGATAGAGACGATTTGAAATACCTGAGTTATAAAGGACAAAGTATCACTCTGATGCTTGTATGGCAAATGGACTGGAGGGGAGGGGACAAGGTTGGAAACAAGTGGATTGATTAAAAGGTTTCTAGGCAATGAAGAAGAGAAGTGGACAGAATCAGTATGGGCCTTGGAGAGGACCTGAGGCCTTGGATGTTGATGGGATGTCAGGAGGAGGTGGAAGTTGATGGAAGTGGGGAAGGCATTTGACACTCAGTTTTCTGGTTACTGTAGCTGGGTGGTGGAGGCCCTGGAGTAGACAGAAGGCAGTGTCCACTCCAGGGACAGATCCAGAACCAACTACCCCAGCACCATTTCCTAGCAAATGAAACAAGATACAAACATCTCCCAGACTCATAATAGGCTGTCACCAACAAATGTCAATTTTTTTAGAAGGCATGTCTTGTGCCAGTTTTTGATGAAATAACCCAATTAAAGAAGGAATGCAAAGGATAGAGCTGAAGCTCTCAAATAATAAGGCAGCCAATGCTTAATTCTGCCCTCAAACCTTTGAGTACAATCAGCAGAGAAAAATGGGAGGTCTGGATGGTGTCCATGAATACTTGATAGCTCAATATAGCTTTGGGGGTGCAGGTGACTATGAAATATGAACAGCGCCTGGCTGCCCCTGAGAAGTTACATTAGTGGTAATAACACAGAGGGCTATAGGTATAGGGCTCTGTTAATTTATTTCCTCTTTAAGGATATGTTAGGAAAGGCAGATTTAAGAGTGTGGAAATTAGAATGGGTAAGAGATGACACAGCAATCATACAGATAACCTATCAGGCAACTCCAGCCTCTCACCGGTGGCCCTAAGTCTGCTCTCCTCCCCTGTAGACAGGACTGAACCCTCCTGAACAGCTCTCTCCCTTCCCCCCAAAATGCACACCTTACTCTGTTGGGCAGATCAGGAAAGTGTTCCATTGCTCATTTAATTTGCAGGTGCTCAGGGTTCTGGTTTCCAGTGTACCCATTATGCCAAGGGGCTTGTTTCAGATGAGTAGTCCCAAAAATTGGGCCACTGGGAAAGCCACTCCATACAGTATCACCATAGATGTGAAAAAAGACACAAGAGCAGCAACTTTTCTTCATACTTTGCAGACTCAACAGCCCTTTTCTGCTTATGAAAGGAAAGCAGCAGCTTCAAGGCCTTGAACATTCACATTTGTTAATGAGGTATTAAGTATGGACCAACTGTGCCAGGGCGTTAGCTAGAAGAGGGTGAAAGAGTGTTCCTGGCAGAGGCTACAGCTTGTGCAAGACCCAAGACAAAAATGAACCCACTGCCTGCGAGAGGACCTACAGCAACTCTGCAGAGAGGGGCAGATGAGAAGTGTGGAGAGCTGAGGGTGGAAAGGTCAGTGAGGGCACTGGGCTTTGCTTTCTTTGGACTCAGCTCTGGGCTGCCTTATGCTGGGCAGTTAGAGAGATGAGTGGACAGTCCTGCTGTCTAGAAGTAGACCAAGCAAAGACAAATCTTCCTCCCTTTCTCCCAAGACAAGACCCTGGATCCTCACACAAGGCCCTTTATGATTCCCCTCCAGGAGGATGGCTCTTACCCATGGCTGTTCCCTCCTCTACAGTCTTCCCCAGGCCCAGAAAAGAACCAAAACTTGACCAGAGATCCTATTTGATCTTCCCACAAACACCATCTCTCCACCTCTCTGGGCAGCAACTATCCTTCCCATTTCTGATCAGAACCATCAGATGCGGAAGGTTACCATCATGCACAGCACTACAAGAAAACCTGGTCCTGTCTGAGCAGGTGACAGGTTAAATACAATGGGAGCAGCCACAGGCTCTCCCAATTTCATTCAAACTTCTATATCTAACATGCAAACAAGGAAGACAGAAGAGCCAGACACCAGTCTGTGATTGAATCTACCATGGAGCAAAGTGGTCATCCATCATTTCTTTTGCTTTCTTCTGTTCTAATCCTGTAAAATGACCATCTTAAACCAAAGTAAATATACTGCTTCAGCCTGTCCTTTAAATGCCCCTTCACTGAAAGCACAGCTACCACATGTGCCCAGGTTTCCAGTGTCCCCTTCTAAGGTTATAGATTTTTTTCCAGCTTCAAGGATATCCTGCCTTCAGAGGTTTGGGTTTCAGGGAAGGCTCTCTCTCAGATACTCCCTTGCCAACTCTCCTTGATATAGGAAATGGGCAATTTATCAGATTCTAACAGACATGTAAAAATGGTTACTTTATAGGATTATGTTCTTGCCTAATGTTAAATTTTTAGAAAGATATCTTAATGAAGCACACAAATGGCTATGAAATTAGCTCTGAGACCTAACCCTAACATCACTGTCACTCTGACCAGACAAAGGAAGACGTGGGAGCTGGAGCAATAGATAAAGGATGAGGACTGGCCTGGAAAGCCACCCTATTTGGCCACAGGCTTGAGTAGGTCAGCTTTGAGCTTAGACCACCATCAGTGGGCATGCCACACCCTAGGTCTATCCATAGTTCCAGACATTGAACATAGATCGGTCATCATCCAGACTGTTCATTCCAAGGCAGGTGACTAAGTTCAGCCAGATCCCTGTAGTAGGACAAGGAAGATAGTTAAGAGCACATGACTAGTCTGGTGGGCAGCACCAAAGTTAACATCCCTGCAGAGCTGACTGGTTTAAATTCATCCAAGCCAAGAATGCTGATGTCAACCCTCCAGATGGCAATAAATACACAGAATCTGTGCACCTCGCAGGCCTCTCCAAGTGTCTTACATGTATAATCACAAAACAAAGTACAACTCCTCAAGTAACTAAGATGTCACACCCTGGAGAGGTGGAAGACAAGGAGAGCAGAGAATAGCTCTTTCAGCCCTTCTGAGTGCCCTTGAGTCAACCAAAGTAACATTAAGTAGGTTCTCCTGGACAACACTATGTGCTGTGGAGGATACTAAAAAATGAGAGACTTGGAAACTCCTTCCCCACCTATTAGTTCATCAATTATGACTTCTCCACAGAGTCTATCTACCAGCCAGCACCTCTAGCACCACCTCTTCCTAGGCAAACCTAAGATTGGGTAGTAACGATCTCCCACTGCAGTCCCCAAATCCTAGACCTCCCTCGCCAACCCATCCTCCACATTTCAACTAGGGAGAGCTTTTTAAAAGAAAATTTTGTCACCTAACCCTCCATATCCACCAATAAAGCAAGCTTTGAGTGGGTTCCTCCCACTGCTAGGACAATGACAATACTCTAGACTAAGATGAGGTACTATATGCTGCCCTATGTGGTCTGGCTTAAACTGGTTCCTCCACCTTACCTCCCAGCAAGCATCCCAGTGCTCTCTGCACTGTGGCTCTCAAACCTTAGGCCTTAGGCCACAGGCATTTACACACACTTTTCCCTCCAGCTGCAATGTTCTTTCTCTTCTGCCTGATCTACTTAGCTCCTTCAAGTCTCAGCTTGAATGCCACCTCCTCGGGGAAGCCTTCCCTGGCTACCTCTATGTCAAATCTTCCTTTTTAGAGCTTCTGCAGCACAGTACGCCTCTATTTGGCACACATCACTGTTTAAAACTTCCATGTAATCATGTGATCATTTAATTAATATATCTCCCTCCCAATCTATAAGCTTCAGGGGGGCAAAAAACATGCTTGTTTTCATGGGTGTACAGCCAGCACCAGCAGGGTGCCCAGGACACAACATTAACTTAGTGAATATTTGTTCAAAGAATCCTGGCATGGAGGGGCTTGCAAAACTGATTTGGTTAATGAGATGATCTACTTATAGTTTCAAGAAAACTGACAACTGGCATTGAAAATAAAATAGCCATCCTAGAGAACTGGAGGAAACCAAGTAATGATGATAACCAAAGCTCCCTGTGAACTGAAGAGAACAAATCAGGCAGGATACCCACCAGAGGCCACCATCACCTTAACCCTCCCAAATGATCAGGACCTTATGCCCTCTGACTACTGTGGGAAGCTCACTGATTCTGAGAAGTCTCTCCAATTGGACAACCAAAACCTATTGTGGACCTTGTACATGCAGTAGTACCAGCACCCTCTTGCATTAGTAAAAACGGACTGTCTTGAGCAACTGCAGGTGCCTGTTTGGTTTTGCTCCACTGAAAAGACATGGCTCCGAAGACATGTCTCAGAGAAAGATTGTGGTCCTTTGGGGGGAGAAGTCTGAGGGCACCTGCTTGGAAAGGAAGCACAGCTATGAATCCCAGCCCTGCTGTGCAATGGCTACATGACTACAGAAAAGTTGCTCTGCCAGTCGGGGTCAGTTTCCTCATGTATGAAATCAGGATAGAAATCTTAATATCTATCTTCAAAAGACTGCTGTGAGGATTAAATAAGATAAGTGTGTGGTATGCCTGCCACAGAGCAGATATTCAAATTTCAGTTTCCATTAGAAGAATTCTGACTTCATAGGACTCCTCCACGTATTCTTTTAAATTTTTTTTAACTTTATTTTTCTATGGTTATCACAGTAACACATTTTTGTTGAGAAGCAATGTGGAACAAGTGATAAGAACACATCAGGTGGGTTCAAATCCAGCTCTGCTTCCTAACAGTTGTTTAACCTTTAGCAAATTATTTAACTCTCAGAGTTCAGTCTCTACATCTATAAAATGGGGATGATAGTATATCTCAATTTTTAGCCTGATTGTGGAACATAAATTAGATAAACTGTATGAAGCTCTTGACACAATGTCTAACACAATGTAAAGACTCAGCAAACTTTATTAAAATCCTCATCTTTTTTGTAATTGTAAAGAAAAGTGCAAAAAGAAGAAAGGTAAAATAATTTGTAATACCACCTACACATAAACATTTTAGAGTGCTTTTACTTATATTTACATCAATATTTTTCTTCCACAAAATTGGGGTCATGTAATATAAATTTTGTCATAGCCTGACTTTTGCACTTTTCTTATTTCATCACTGTTGTTTGAAAAGCACCATGTAAAGGTTTTAATACTACTATATTATATGGTAGTGCCATAACCAATCCATCATAATAATTCATTGACTACTTTTTTACTAAATTTTGGTTTTATAAATAATGCTGCAATGTATTTCTGCATATGTCCTTGCCCTAACTTCAAGCTATTTCTTTAGAATGAACTCTTAAAAGATGAATTACATTTAACAGAACACATGGATTTTAAAAAATTCTCAATAAGTGGCAAATTGCTTTCCAGAATTTATACTTCTATGATATCATAGCACATTTCCTGCCATATTGAGGGGCTGGATAGACAGCTGTCAAGAGGAGAAAGGATAGTAAACACCATCTTATTACAAAATATTGGTTAATAATAGAATGACTGCATTTTCATTTTACATTTCTCTGAATGCAAATGAAGTTGAACTTTTTTTTCATGTTGTCTATATTTCTTCTGGGATTTTTTTTTTTTTTTTTTTGCCCATGTCTTTAGCAAAGTTTTAAGCATTTTAATGATTTGTAAATGCTTTTTATGTAGTAAGGCTATCATTTCTTTGATTTATTTGTGACAATATTTTAATTTACTTTGTATTTTGTTTTGTTTGATTTTTTACAGATGATGTTTAACTTTAGTGTAGCCAAAGATCAACTTTTAAGATGTACAATTTTTATGATAGATGAAAATTCAACCCCGTCTTATGTCATGTGTTCTCATTTTGTACATGTAACTCCTCTGGATACTGAGTAATTAGATAAATGCATTTTGCATTTTGCTGGTTGGCATGAAATGACTATCTACCTGAAAGCATTTTGCAAAGTCTCCAAGCACCATCTGTAGAATGATTTTTTGTGTGTGTGATGCTGCAATAACCATATGCGAGAGACCTACCAACAATCATCAGAGTTCACTTCTGCCTTGTGGATTTCAGCCCACTGTTCTAACTGCTGATTCTGTTCATCATTCACACTGAGCTTTTCTGGGGGAAAAAAGTTCACCTTCCTCAGAAACCAATGCAGCAGATCCTGGCACACTGCGATCCAGAAGAACACAGGGTGCTGACACCTTCTTGAATATGATGGTATCCTGCCGCAGAGCCAACTTTCACATAAATGCAAAGCCCCTGTACTTCAGAGGAACAGGGTGCCAGTCTGACACATGTCTCTGGTGTCATTAATGCCATGCAAGCTAGCAATTACCCTCCTCCCTTCTTGAATTCTCTTTCACACTGCAGTCTGGTTTTGTTCTCTGCATATGTCTCCTAGAGTCCAGGTTGGTTCAAAAAGAGCCTTGTGTGCTGCATGAATCACCATAGAACCAGTTTGTTGAGCAAAATGTTGACCAGGGTAAATGGTTGTCAGCTGTTTGTGAAACGTCTTCAACTCTCAATCTGTTTCACTGAATCCATCAGCTTCATTAAATCCAGTTGATCTCTAGCCCCTCCTTGAACAATGTCTTTACATGGCTTCCAGGACTCCACATATCCTGAATTTCCTCCTCACTTCAAGCAATTTCCTCTCAGCCTCTACTACTGCTGCTTCGCAGTTTTCCCAGTTTCATAGGACCAAGTTCTTGGACACCAGCCATCTCTCTATGCTTTTCTGCCCACCCTTACTCCCAAGGTGACTGCATCCACTGTCACAATTCTAAACACCAACTACAGACTGATGGCTTCCAGATGTTTACAGGCTCCACTCAGTCCTTTCCCAGATACTCAGACTGATTATTTTCAACCATCAACATTTGAACCTCCCACACATCCTGAAATGGACCCCAGGACCTGTTCCTGTTGCTAACCCCATTAGAGTCTATTGGCAAACCCACCAAAATAGAGCCAGTATTCAACTGCATCTTATAGCCCCCATTCCCAGCACCCTGGGCCCAGCCCCCAGGACCCAGGCCCTCACTGGAGCAAGTCTCCTGAGCATTCTCCTCACTTCCTCCAGTTGCCCACCCCCACCTTTCTTTCTCAACCCAGCAGGCAATGACCTCACCAGCTTACTCACAGTTAAAGTCCTTATTGTGTGGCTATGGCCCCATGACCTCTCCGCTCTTATTGCCTGACACTCTCCCCACTGCTCACCCTCCTCCAGACATTCCAGTGACTCCTGGAACATGCCAGACATAGGCCCACCTTCTGCCTCTGTTCCTGCTAACCCCCTCACCAGGGATCTTTCATCTGGTCTCTGCTCATTGTGATCTCTTCAGTGAGATCTTCCCAGATCCAATCTAAACTGTTAACCCCCTCCCAATAAATACAAAATAGAATGTCAAATTACCACTTCAGATCCCCCTCTCCTGCCTTGCTTTTTCTCCCTCACAATTATACTAACAATCTCCACATTTTACTTTTCCTTTTAAGCTTGACTCTTGATCTCCTTCTCACAAGAATCTAAGCCCTACAAAAGCAGCATTTTCTCTGCTAGCGGTTGGATCTATAGTGCTAGTACGGGGCTTGGCATGCAGTACTTACTATTCAGCAAATTTATGAGTGAATGTATGAATGAAGGGACCCCTTTTCTACATGCAAGGAAATGGAGGCTTAGAGAACTTATAATACCCCCTCACCCCAAGGAGTGAATTGAGCTCAGAATTGATTCTATACTAAGGTCTCTGTTTATAACATTGCAAATGTGAATTGAGGCTTTGGGGTGATGGTACTGTCAATAGAAACTGAATCTATTTAGCAAGCCTCACCCTGCTTTACAATGCAGAGGGAGAGCTGTCCACTGGCATCTTTAGAATACACTTTCTTGGCAGGGCTGGGGAACAACATAAACATCAAAGCAACTATCCTGTTGAGTGGGCTCAGGGAGGGGAAAAGACATCACCAAGGCAATGGCCAGCACTGAGTGAGACATGAGGGAAGGGTCTGATTGACAGGCAAGGAGAGGAATTATTTCATCAGAACCAAAGAGACCAGAAGGGCTGAACCAGCAGAGGAGCACGGTATGTGTCTAGGGGCTCCATGGATGGAATAGTGATTACAAAACAAAACAGTCCTAATAAGATTACAGCTGATAATGAATCTGCTACAAAACTCTGCAACAGTGTTAGGATTTTAATAAGCATCCCCCAAAGAGCATTCAGTCAATTTCACAAATGCCCATTCTCATCATTAAATTCTAAAGGGGAAGAAGGACCGCTCTACCTAGCTGTTTTTAAATTAATAATGTGCTTCATTCCTGTTATGCCTCAAAAACAAAGCCACTGTAACATTTTAAGCTGTTTGGGGGGAAATTTTAATATTCTCCCTGCTAATATAAACAGAACCTTATTAACCAAGTCCCAGAGATGCCGCATTTGGGATGTAATCCAGCCCTGGTGCCAATTCCAATGTTAACTTTTGAAAATACTTCATGTGCATGCTTCATTTGAGTGGCGATACAAACTTTCTCCTAGAAAAATGGAAAGAGTAACCAAATAATTACTCATACCCCTTTGAGAAAGACAGCTTAATCCCAAGGAGGATAAACTATAGCAAATGGTACACAGTGTCTCTTCCTCATTTACATAACATCCATTCTCCCTTAACTCTAAAGAACCTTATGGAAAATACAGCCAGCTCCATTCCACAGAAGGAGAAATGAACAGAGAAAACTCCTATGACTTAAATACAGATTCAAAGTGTATCACAGCAGGCCACACAGCCTTCAGCCTAAGAAAGGCCAAGATGTGAACTGATACCTCTGCTCCTGGCCCACTAGCTTCACAGTCTGAGCCTGAACACTCCACTGCACAGGGACATTTGGGCTGCCAAAGAACAATATGTTGCCAATCATCAGAGCAGAGCAGGAGCTTCTCATCACTGGATGCAATTATTCCCAAATACTGATCCCGATCTCACGACGCAGCTCCTAATGGAAACCTTGATGCTGGCAGCTTTGGCAATGATGCTCATGACTTCCATTCACGACATAGGAAAAGCAAGTGACAGAACAGTGAAAAGGCAAAGTGAAAGAAAAGAGTCATAATCTGGACAAAAGACCTACCATGTCTATATACGGCTAATACAAATTTAATTTTTTAAAGCATGTTCTTGTGTTGAAAATAAAGATAAAGCCAAAAGGCTTCACACAAAGCAGACTATTGTCCAGGACAAGCTAGTATTGAACTACTCCTGAAATTAGATTTTATGCATCCCAATATAGAAGTATGCAGGAATATGCACACACAAATGTACGTGACATGTCAATTTCTTGATGTTCCCAGCATATATCAGCACCTCCAGGAGAACCAATGAGTAAAAATTTGTGTCGAATAGCACTTAGAGGCTTTGAATTCAAAAACCGTTTCCTCTGCTTGTAAACGTGTTAGTTAGACGTTCGTGGGCTGAAATGTCTCCTTCATTTGAGGAACTTGGGATTTGAAAAGAAAAATAACAGCAAAGCATTCTCTTTCTGGAATTAAAAATCAGGTCACAGTAAACTCAAAAATAACTTTGTAAAGGCTAAGGATGGGAATAGAAGAGTTATTCTATAAATAATCACTAGCATCCATATTCATTGTGAGCCTTTTAGATTTGCTGGACAAGCAGCCTCACAAAAACCTGCCATGGATCTGAATGTGTTGCTTTAAGAACATCATACATATTCACGTAGTTGATGTGCTCTAATCAACAAATCCAAGTGCTCAACTAATTAAATGTTGATTGCTTGTTGCACAAAGGTGAAAGTCAACCTTCTCAGCTAAGATTTGAGTTATTCTAAGAAATGATGATAGTTAAGCTTTTTCAAGCCATTTTATACTTAATGAGTACATTACCCTTAATGAAACTTCATTTAGGCTAACGATTACCTTAGTTTAACAAATAACTAGCTGATGTCAGTCTGTCTTCTAAAGCCCTGGATGTGGCAACTGACACTGAGGTCAGGGTTAGTCAACTTTGATCACTTTTCTGGGCTTGGACATTAGCAGTCAAAGAATGTTCTGGTGCCCTACCCTCCTATCCCCAAATGATGGTTCGGCCTCATGGCTGAAGGAAAAGGGACATCTGATCTGAGACCTTTACTGAAGAGGTTTATGAGAGCTTCAGCTTCACTATCCATTTGTGATGAGAACATTTCCCAAAATCAAGGTGACAAGGCAAAGGGCATGAGAATGATTCAAAATGAGAAGGGCAGGGGACATATTTCAGACCTGAGCTTCCCACTGTTAACTCCCCAGGGAAGTCCCATGGCACTGCATCTAATTACTGATGTTCAGTATATGATTTCCTTATCATTACTGCTATTTACACTTTTTTTCCCCTTAGGATGGCATTACCATGTTTACCTGAAGGCTAATGCACACTTTAGCTAAATGAGAAAATCATTTTCTCTCTCTAATCCTCAAGAACATTGCATATGATGCTGTGTAAATGAATTTAAAGTATCTCACTAAGTCATCAACAGAAGTTATTTACTCTACCCAGCTTACAACTTTTTGATTTATAGGGTGCTTTCTAACGTTGCACATGTAAACAAGAAACTACTTAGATCAGGAGCAATGTCACTCTTGCATAACTGTCTCCCCTTCATACATTAATCAGGTTGATTGGAGGGACATTATGGAAAATCCCTGTAAAGTAAGGTGGATTAGTGATTCCTGCCATTTTCAAAGGGGATGGAGAGTAGAATTCTTCTGAAGTGAAAAGCTGCCAAGGTGTAGAAGAACCCTGGATCGTGGGGAAGAGCTTAGGTTCTGGAATGAAATCCTATACTAGGATACTAGATCTGGAATGAAATCCTATACTAGGCACTTATTTCATGACCCTGGGCTGAGTATTTAACCAACACAAAGCCTTGGTTTTCTCCTCTGTAAAATGGAAATAACAACTTGACTATTGATTTGTTATTAGGCATCAACTAACATCCTATCTTCAAAGTCTTAAGAACTGACTTGCTAAATATACTAAGTGCTAATATTATTTTTAATTTCACTCTTAATGTACTTAGTGATGTCTAGCCAGTGATGTAGCTGTTTACCAATAAACATCATTTTATAAACTTGACTGAATGAAACCTAAAGACTTCTACGCATCCCCATTCTGCATGTGGAGAGAGAACTGTTTTGCCAGCAGTGGCTTAGCTCTGATGGAGAAGCATGGCAGCAGACAAAAATGACACCATCCCCCACCTCATGGTCAAGATACAAACTGAGGAGCCATGCTCAATTTCACAAGGGGTTGTTCAACCCACCATTTGGTATCATAGATTCTGCCTTCAGAAGTGTCACAAATCCTGCCCTACTCTCCTGTACTTCCAAGCCACCATCTGCAATTTTGCAACTAGTCTTGCAACAAACACTTCCACTTCCAATCTTATGGCACTCTCCCTCCCCACCAAATCCAAACTCCATCCAACAGCTACACTTTTATGCTTAAAACAATGTAATGGCTTTCTACTACCTTCTGAATAAAGTCCAAATCCCAAGAAGTCTCTGTTGACCAACCCCCTGCAATCTCACATCCCACCGCTTTCCCATCACAGTACACTCTAGGAGTACTCAACTCCACTCTCCAAACATGCTCAGCCTGGTGTCACCTCAAGGCCATTTACATATGTGCTTCCTCTGCATAAAAGCTAATTCCTCCATCTTCAACCCTTTTCTTCACTGGTCCCTTCCTTATCATCAAGATGCAACCAAAACGTTTCCTCCAAAGAAGTGATAATCCTAATAATGACTCCAGAGAAGATGCTTTACTCTCTACCATACAACCCTATTTATTCCTTTACAACAATTTTCTCAAAGCAGTGATACTTTTCCTTTTTTTCCCCCTTACCCATCTTTTTACTAGACTACAGACTTCACAAGAGTGATCACAGTCTCTTTTTCATTCACTGCCATGGTGCCTGCACATAGCACAGTATTTGGCACAGTACTTGGTAAGAATGAATTATTAAAGTGTTGTCATTGTGCAAAGTGAGGATCTGTGCTTTTTTCTTCATGGTCTCACAATAAAGAGAAAAATCATATGAGTGGAAAGCACAAGGAAGCTTATTGCACTTCAGTGCAAGGAAGCCATCTTTTTCTCCAAAGAGCTGCTTGCTTTGAGAGTAGTGAGTTTCCCAGCCCTGAAAGTGTTCAAGCAGGGACTAGTCAATAGTTCACAGGAAATGATTGATTGTACTACACATCCTGGCAGGTGGCTTTCACCTCTACAACTCTGAGATGAAAAAGGCTCTGCTCTTGGCAGTGATGAATCATCCTGGTGGGGTGGCAGGAAAGGAGACAGCAGGGCTATGTATGCACTTGGATGCAGCAGTTCTCCCAGCTGCCACTGTGAATGTAAGTGTCCCTGTGTCTTCAGATCCTGAAACACAGCTTCCTGGCCTCAGTTCTAGAGAAGATGCTAAAGGCACAAACAACACTTCTTTTTTTTTAATAATTTTTTTTTAGTTGTAGATGGACCCAGTGCCTTTATTTATTTTTATGTGGTGCTGAGGATTGAACCCAGGGCTCCACATATACAAGATAAGCACTCTACCACTGAGCCACAACCCCAGCCCCAAACAACACTTCTTGTTACAAACACAGACTAAGTCCCATCCCTGTGCCAAGGTAGCCTGAGCTAGTCACTGGGGAGAGAAACAGTTAAGAGGGAAAACAATCACAACAAACAATGCTATACAGAGCATTCGCACGCATTTGGCACAGTTCTAAGCATTCTGTAGGCATTTATTCATCTAGTCTTCACCACAACCCTGTTAGAAAGAGATGATCCCTGCCACCACTGGATGAATGAGAACATCAAGATGCCAAGGGAGGTCAACACACAATGTTCAAGGTCAAATATCCTACAAGTTGCAAAGCCAGGAAGAGCAACCAGGCAGACAGATCAGAAAACACAATGGTAACCTGCACATTATCAGGCAGCTGAGGAACTCAAAGGCAAGATTTAGTATGTACCAATCCTCTGCAATTCATCTATTAGAATCACTTTTCACTAGAAAACCCTATTTAATCTTCTTGTGGTCAATTTATGCCATAATGAATCCCATTATTATGTATAATTATAACTACCAATAAAAATTAAATATAAAGAAAAATCCTTGTGAAGTCGCCAGGCTAGACTAGGTTCCCCCAAAGCCCATAACAACCCCTAAATCAGAACACACAGGGTTAGGTTAAAGAAAGAGGTTCCTGGTCAATCTCTACCTATTTTCCTCTCTCCTGAGAGCACAAACCCAAAAGCTTCAGCATAGTCTGCGAATTCCCTCCAGACCCATGGAGCTTCCTGTACCCGGGCCACTGACCACCCATGTCACCCACACCAGGTTCACCTGCATTTCTCTTCAGGGGCTTTCAAATTGCCTGCCAAATACAGAAAGGGGATGGTTAAGAGTCCTTACCATGGAGAAGCTAACAAAGGAAAACTATTTTAGTGAGGTACACAGCAGAGGAGGAGGAGCCCTGGCTGTGACTTAGTTGGATTCTTGGTCTTTTTACCAGCTGGGACACATGAAGCAAGCAACTCGCCCCACTGTGTCTTTGTTTCCTCACTTGTACACCCAACCACTTCTCACAGATGTTGTGAGGTAAAAGCTAGTATTTAGGAAATGCTAAGATAAACCTATAAATTAGAGTTGCTCTTTATATGTTACAACCATCATAATTAACATAAACAGAAAAAAACTTCTAAGCTAACACATTCATTGAGCACTAACTATATGCCAGGCAATGTTTTATGTAATATAATTGGCTTGCTTTATGGAGTCCTCAAAGGCCCCATAAAGATAGCAAGCACACTTATAAACACTATTTTATAATCAGGGAAACTGAGAACCAGATAGATTAAAGAACTGGCCAAAGGCACATGATGACTAATAATGACAGAGCCCAGATTTGAACCCAGTCAAGTGATTCCAGAGGCTCTATGCTGAACCACAGATTCCACCAACTGGTCAAGAACATGAGAGAATGACATGTTTGTCCCTGAATATAAATATGTTTAAAAGTAATAGTCCTTTGTCCTTAGTAATGTTGATTTCCTCAGATCCACTCTCAAGTCTCAGGAATCTCCTCTTCTCCAGGTTCTCTGGAATCTAGGCTGAGGATCCTGAGTTGCCTATCTGATGAATCCCTTCCACGTCTGCCATGGATCAGCACTGCTATCACTCTGCCTATGTCACTGGCAACCCCAGCTGTCTAGAATGAACACCTGCAGGCCTGAAGCTGGCCCACCAGGAGGGAACTTGCCAGACAAGAGACTTTCTAGTGGGGGCTACTCTAAGTTGGAGCCATCATCCCAGTGCCAGCATGCTCTTGATTTAGGATCATGTTTAAGGACAGTGCATGCATGATTTACAGATGCACATACATTTCATGATTTTTTCAATCAAACTTTGTTATTTGTTTAACCACCAGCAAAGAGGCACAGGCTTTGGTTGCAGCACTTCATTTAGGGCTGGCCCTGAGGTTGTATTTTCTTTACTTCTTACTTTGGTTTGGATATGAGATGTCCCCTAAAAAGCTCATGTGGCAATGCAGCAATGTTCAGAGGTCAGATGCTTAGAGTATGACAGTTGCAACCTAATCAGTGGATTCATTCATATGGTAGATTAATAATTTGAATGAATCCAGTGGTAACTGCAGGCAGGTGGGGTATGGTTAGAGGAAGTAGGTTGCTAGGGGTGGGCATGCATTTGGGCATTATATTTTGTTCCCTGCTCCTCATTCTCTGTTTTCTGGCTGCCATGGAGCAAATTTCCTCCACTAAGCCCCTTTTCCATGATGTTCTGCCTCACCTCAGGCCCAGAGCAATAAAATCAGCTGACCATGCATGGAGTCTCAGAAACCACAAGCCCAAAATAAACTTCTCCTTCTCTAAGTTATTCTTGTCAGGTCCTTGGTCACAGTAACAAAACACTGACTTAACAAACTCCAGATAACAACAGGTCACCTGGGTTCCCTATTCAGTCACTGTGAGCCTCCATATCCCTGCAGCAAGAGCAGAGACAGGGAGGAGGGGGCTATCCTGCAGTATAGTTCAGGGAGAAGAAAAGGGCTCTGTATTCAGCATTTACTGAGCACAAAAGATGCATTGGACCCTGTCCTGGGCTTCCTGGGAATGACGGCAGGTTAAATGAGAAAACACATGCAGAGGGTTCAGCAATGGGCCTGCTCAGCACATGTTCCACACATGCTGATTGTGCCTATTGTGATTCACTGTTATCTCTGATTATTATTTTTATTTTTTATCATTACAGTTTGGATATGAAGTGTCTCTCAAAGCTTCTGTATTAGTGCAGGAATACTCAGAGGTGAAATGATTGAATTATGAAAGTTGCAACCTAAACAGTCTACCCTATTTGAACGGACTGACTGCGTGGTAACTAGGCAGATGGGGCATAGTTGGGGGAGGTGGGTTTCTGGGGTGTGCCTTGGAACAGAGCATCTTCCCTGAAGCCCTTTCCCCTTGTTCTCTTTGCTTCCTAGATGCCAGGAAAGGAGTAGCACTCCTCCACCTTCTGCCATGATGTTCTGACTCATTTTGGGTCCAAAGCAATACAGTCAACTCAACATGGAATGCACCTCTGAAACCATGAGCCACCATTTAAAATCTCCTCCTCTAAGTTGTTTTTCTTTTCTTTTTTGGGGGGAAGACTGGGGAAACATCATGAAAAGTTGGCTAATACAATTGTTACACTCTAAGAATCTAAAATCCCACATAGTTTAAATTCAGAACACAGTTCATTCATTTAAAAACAAGGAATTTCTGTTTCTAAAAGTCATTTTTAAAGGAACTAAATATACCATCTCCAGTCACAGATCAAAAACCCTGCCCCACACATCTGTTCCCCTCACACCCACAGAAGAGGTAGCCTTACTATGTGCACTCTCCTAGAATCCCCTTCTCTTCTCTGTATCTAAATTTTGCTTGTTTGTCTTTAGTTATTCTGACTAGCTTAACCTCTCTTCCAACAGCAAAAAAATTTTCCCTATTTACAAGAAAGAGGAGGAAAAAACATGGGACCATGTTTTTTTACAGGATTCTCTTTGGTGGCTGGTGAGCAGGGGCCTCTGTGGACATGCTCACATTAAGAACTTTCATCCTATCTCACTTAGTCTTACCAATATGAGCAACCATGTGAAGTTGGGGATATTGTCCTCACTCTTATAGGTGAGGAGATGATGTCTAAGAGGTTTAAGAAAGGCTGCCCAACTCAGATAGGATGCTGAATTTTTTAGAACCCTCTGCACTCCATAAGAAAGACTGTGCTATCTCAAACATCTCTTTTTGTATTTGAAATAAAACTGAATATATTTCAGGCCTCATGCAGTGGAGGAGGGAACACAGGATGCAGAGTGAAGCCCAGTTTCATTCTTTCTCTATGTAGTTGGTCAGCGTATCTCCTTTTGACCTCCGTTTCCTCATTTGTAAAACCAGAGATAATAATGCCTATTTCACAGGAGCATTGTGAGAATTCAAAAAGCACTCCGCATAAATGTTATTTCCTCCCTTCAACCTGATGAACCATCTTTTCTCTATGTATCCCCCTAAATGTAGCAGCAACAACTTTTTTATTCAATATCAAATCCCACACCATGTTAGGAATTACTCATAAAGAGTATTTACTATTTCCTATTTTCAAAACATATTTTGCATTAGGTAATTCAAAACTATTAAGGCTGCCAAAGCCCTAAACAGCCAGACCACATCAGAGCCAGCATTGCATGACCTGCACACCATAAATGAATCGCTTCTCAGCATACGTTAGATGGGGAGGTAGGCTGATTTTACTCTGATATGACTCAAACTGATAGAAACACTGTAAATATCCTTCCTAAAGTTGGAAGCAGGCAACATTACCATTGGCAGCAAATGTGAAATCATTTTCATAATAATTTCTTGAGCCAAGAACCTTGAGAGTGGCTTGTGCGACAGATGAGGAGGCACTGGGCTTGATTGAATCAGACTAACGATATATTGCTTGACTGTATTTTGCTTCCATTATGGGCCTCCTGAGAATTCAGTCTCAGTGTCAGTCAAATAAGATACAAAACAAGAACACAACCCTTCAGCCAAAGAATAGCCAGGAAAGCTATACTGTATTAGAAGGTGAAAATTAATTCATTCAATTAGCATAAACTTACTGGGATCAAGTTTTAAAAGATACACATAAAACATTTTATATACAATACAAAAACCACAGGAATTTCAAGCAAAGATTAACTTTCTCAACTGCTCAAGGAAATAAATCCATATTTATGTTCTTGGGCATTAAGACTCTAGCACTTTTAGTACTCTCAATGTTCCACTATAGTCTTTTTGAACTTGTGTATTTGCCAACACAACGAGATTTGCTATTGATTTTTCATTACAAAGCCAGAAACCGAAAGATTCTGAGACCAAATGTGTGATCCAGAGTAGCAATTTTTTCCTTCTCGCATTTCCAATTCTATAAAATTTCAGAATGACACTTTCACCCTGTTATACATAGGACAATTGAGTAGAGATGGGAAGATGTCAGTTGTATAATATCAGTTAAGTGAGTGTCATGTACATTCTGAGTTCAGTCAGTTTCCTCCTCCTTTCAGGATTATGCATGCACATCCTCCTGCTTTCTTACAATAAGCAAAACAAATGGGACCAAGTTTTGTTTTTAAATTAATTCACCTCAAAGAAATACTAAAAATGAGATTATCTAAAGAAGAAAGCAGAGAGCTTTCTTAATACTTCCCAGGTTAGAACTGGGTAAAACGTTTATCAACAGGACTCCTAAAGCAACATCAGTTCTTAGTCTTTGGAGAATTTAGAATTAACCATGTGCACTGGTTTTTGAAATGTTTTAGAAATATCATTTTTATTTGAGTTCTTTCTTTCCATTCTTTAGAGCCTTCTAGTAACCCTTTTTATTAGCTTAAGAAGGTTTCAAAGAAAACACAGGGGAAAAAAGGTATATTTACACAGAATAATAGGTAAAGGTCAGATATCCAGTATGGGAACAAGGGGCATCTGGAGAGGTACAGGTGAGACTTTACCAATAAGCCATCACTGTGAGCTCTGAGCTTTCATTTTCTGGATAACCCAGTCACCAGGAGGAGACATACAGGAGCAGCTCTGGGGAAGGGAAGGTTTGCCCAGCCTTCATCTTCCAATTTTGTTATTTGGATTCTCCCTTGTCCTGATTGGTGCCAGTTATGGAAGAGAGATATCTAGACCTAAACTGCCAATAAGCCCAGCTTGAATAAGTGACTAGTGTTTGTGGGCTTAATCCTAAATTTGTCCATTCCCCAATACTCTTCCAAATGCCACTTAACTGAGTCTAATGAGCTGAAGCCATATAGAAAGATAGTTCACCTTCTCAGCAGAAGGAGAGGCACTCAGATCAGCCTTCAGCCCTATACATAACTGATGCCCACAGAGAAAGATTAACAGGCATGACAGCTTTGGAGGGGACTCCCAAAGCCCCACTCTACTATTTACTTGAAGATAAAGAAACAGAGGCTGGAGCAGTAAAGATACTTGAGCCACCATCACTCTGGATCTTCTTTGAGCTTAAGACCTAAGAGCAGAATTTTCAGAGTCCAACACATCTCAGAATTCTACTTCAGCTGCCCCTTAGCTGTGTGGCCCTTCAGCAAGTCATTGAGCACCTCTGAGACTGAGGTTCCATACCATATAATGAAAGGAACAATGGTCCCAACATCAAGAGGGGTGCTGCTAAGTGTAATATTGGGTAAATAATTAATTAATCAATTAAAAGATATATTTATATATTTGGTCTCTGTTCCTGGTTTCTAAGACAGAGAGTTCCTAAAAACCCTTATAGATAGGGGTCATAAGAGGACCTATTGTTCTAATATTTGATCTTTGGCTCTAGTTCCTGGCACATGATTTCTAAAACCCTTGAAATCTCCACAGTGTTGAGTGATTTTTTTTAAGCTAACAAGATGGCTGGTGGCTGGGACTCATAGTAGCTATTGGATGGGAGCTGGTCACCAATCAGAAGACCAAGGCATCATTAGAGGGTTGAGATTTTCAACTCCATGCCTCAACCTCTGGGCCTCCCCAGTGGCCAGTAATGTAATCAGTCATGCCTACACAATGAAGTCTGCTAACAACCCAAAAGGACAGGGTTCAGAGAACTTTCAGATTGCTGAATAGGTGGAGGCTCCTGGAAGGTGGCATAGCCGGAAAGGGCATGCCAGCCTCATACCCCTTCCTACATGCATCTCTTCTACCTGGCTGCTCATTGGTACACGCTGTAATTAATATCCATTATGACAACTGGGCAAATGAGAGTAAAATGGTTCCCTGAATTCTGTGAGCTGCTTTGTTGAATTAATAAAACCCGAGGAGAGGATCTTGGGAACCCCAACTTAATCAAAAGAACAAATCACAACCTGGGGCTTATGATGAAAGTGGACAACTGAGCCACAAACCTGTGGGATGTGACTGTTACTCTAGGTAGTGTTAGAATCATGTGACCTGTAGGAAACCCAGTCAGGGTTTGCTGGATAATTGGTGGAGAGGGATGCCCACACATTTTGGTGACCAGTGGTGAAATATTTTGTCTTGAGTGTATTCATTGTGTGAGAGTTGAGAAAAGCACTGTTTTCTCTTAAACCCTCAGACCAACAATAAGCGATAACTCATAAGAAGTGTTTAGCACAGTGCCTGGCATGTAAGTATGCACTATGCTACAACTAACATAATGAAGACAGTATGATTTCTTAGCATCCCTTCAAACCACTGTCCTTTCAAGACATTTTATTCACTCAGAAAACATGTAGCAAGCACTGTGTATCTGGCTGTGGCAGAATCAGACAGCATTAGACACCAAGCATTGACCTTGGCTGGAACAGCTTACATGGAGCCTCATTAACAAGCTTATCTTGGTCAGGTAAGAAGCCCACATGGCTAAATGTTTAGTACAATACTAACCTAAAAACCCTGGACCCAAGGCAAGGAGGCTTATCCCTGTGGGCTGCATTTCCAAATTTCCCCCGTTTGCATATTGTGTGTTGCCAGATTTACTTCCCCCTGCAGTTGAGCTTTCTTGTAGTACACAAGGTCAGATGCTCAGCCTTCTTGCATCAGATAACAGTCCTGATTGGTTGTTTGGATCAAGAAAGGTGCACCCTCTGTGCACCCCAGACCTCCTAGACCTGAGCTGCTACTGTCCAGGAGGCAAGTGCTGAACCGGTCTGGGAAGGTTAAGGCAAAGAGTCCCAGTTTCCGTGCTTAGGAGGGGCCTCTGCAACTCACTGCAGGTCCTTTCAGGAAGGAGAGCCAGCTAATGCATCTGCTAGAGAGCATGAAAGGGCAAATCTGAGACACATGTTTTTAAGTTTCATTCTTGATGAGGCCAAAGAGTGGTGAAGCAAAGCAAAATCATCACCTCATCACTATCACATGATAACCTTTACTAAGCATTTGCTATTCAGACTGTATGTGTTCATGATGATTGTCTCCACTTACTCATGAGGAAACTGAGGCTTAGAGAAGATAAGTAGCTAACCCAGGGCCACAGAAGTGGCAGAAACAAACCTCACACCCAGGTCATCCCACACTGACTATACTGAAAACACTCTGAATGACTCATATTTCTAGACTTCTGAGCTAAGCTCTGTGCAAAGAAATTACATTGATTTATATAACCTCCATTAAACCTCTATCCAAAAAGTGCTATTGTCTCTTTATCGAAGAATACACTGAAACTAAAGTCATTTCACATGCATGAGTGACAATGAAGGTGTCTCCCCTCTAACCACTATATTCATGAGAGTGCTTGATTAAAAATTAGGAAACCTGGTTGTAGCTCTATCAGCACCCTTCACTGGCCAGAGCCCTTGCATAAGTGAGAAATCTTGATGGACCTCTGATTTCCCATTTGTGAAATGGGACAACAGTACCAGCTTGTTGAAGTTTGGTGCTACAATGCCAGGGCGTAACACACATACTCAGGAAAGTGCTTGTTGCTATGATAAGAAGGACCTGCCTCCCATTTGTGGTTATTGTTGGATATAGAAAGGTCCTCAACCCAAATCTTGTCCCGGTAGTATCATTTTCATTCATTGCATTCTTAAAGCAAGAACAAAGACAACAGAATTACTACAAAACAATAACAAAACCACCAAGTATTGAATGTGCACCTATTCATGTCTGCATTCAATTATATCAGCATCGAGAGACTTGGACCAAAGAAAACGACTTCCAAAACTCTTTAAGGGAAAAGGCCCTTGTCACTGTTATATATCCCAATACTTAGTCCTTGACTATCACACAGTGGGGGCACAAATATTTCTAAATACTAATAAATAGGTAACAAATTACCATTATATATTGCTATGAATCAGGCACTGTTATCTCTATTTCCCCAACCTATAGAAAGGGATTATTTTTATTACTATTGTACAAATATCCCCCCAAACAATTGAAGCTCAGATAGGAGAAAGAAGTTGGCCAAACTCAGTATACAGTGGTACCAGAACTGAAACCCAGGCCTGTGGGAATCAGGACAAGAGTCTCTATACAACATTGCCATCCAAGTGCAATAAAAACCATCCTGACCCCAGGAGGTTACAAGAGGACTGAAAGTGCCCTTGAGGAAGGCATTATTCATTTATAAAGAAGTCATCATATTTATCTGGTTCACTATTTCCCCCATAGCCTAGCATACTTTCATAACATTACAATCACTTTACAATAGAAAGGGTCAAATGATTGATTGAACAAAAATTTATTGAAAGCTGTGGTCTATACTCTCAACCCAATTAGGATAAATAATAAGACAAAGGCATAGAAGATAAACAGAAACAATAAATACCTCACATACCAATTTCCAGTGTCAGGATAAAAATGATAAGGGATAATAAAAGATTGGAGGAGAAACAGTAGGGCCTGAAGTGGTCACAAAGCTCTGCTGGCGCTGATTTCTGAAGAAAGTCACTATGTGAATAAGCACAGATAATGTGAGGCAAAATTCATAACATGTGAAACCATGAACATTTTGTGGTAGAAATAACCCATTCCTATACAAGCATATGTTGGAGTTAGCAAATACTACCTTTGAAATTGCTTTAGGAAATAAAAAGTTCACTGCATCCATTTCAAGGGAAAAAAATTATATTCACTCCTTAATTAGGTATAGACCAAAAGAATACCATGCCCAAAGCATGAACATGCACTATGGCCCATGTAAATGAAAGACAGTCTTACCCACACAGAAGGTTCTGGGTAAATATTGGCTGGATTGGAATGGGTGACAAGATGCACAATTTCAATGGGAGAAAACAACATCTTTGAACATTTACTATGTGCCAAGAATGAGGTTTTTCATAGGCTTTCTTATATGAGATCTCCAAGGAAGCTGTATTTACCTCTACAGAAAACTTGCAAATTCCTTCCAAGTTGTTGTTAAGAATCTGGTCCCCCACCCCCACCCCAGGGATCGGGGGCAAAGAGTTCAACTGTCTTCTAAGCAGCCTCATCACCCTGATGAACTCAACCTCCAAGAACTCAACCACCAAGGTCAAGCCTTTCGGACAACAAAGGGAGAACCATGCTCTGCAGGTCCCCTGAGATCAGAAGTCCCACCCCCCACCATATACATGTAGGGAAGATGTACATCAACCATGCTTTGGGAGACATGGGGAAACCAGAGCACCAACATACCTCATTTGCAACGAGAACTAACGCAGCTGCGAGAGCACCTTCCCGGAACATAAATTTTACACATTTTCATACCAAAGTAAACAAAGATACACTAAAGAGTAGAATTCAAAATATGTATGGATTTTTAAGATGAAACCTAAGACATCAAAGAAACTTAAGGTTCCTGGAAGATTGCTTTAGGCCAATAGTGTTTATGTTTCCCTGCCATGGGGGTATTATAGTGGAAAGTTCTGTAAATCTCTTGGTCTGTCTAATTTTGCAGATCTGGGAGCAATATGGTATCCTTGGGATAACTACACATTTCTAACCTGATATATGAAGGTTCATTTTGGAGGTGAATCCTTGGATACCAGACTACTTAAAAGTTCTTGGGAACCTACAAGAGATGCATGATAAAAAAGATGGCTCACCACAAAATATCCCCTACCAAATAAGTATGGCAGAAGAAGGCGAGACTGAGGTAAATCCAAAATGGTAGAAAGAACTCAGACAGAGGAGGAGAATGGGCAACATGTTCTGCAGGTGAAGACCTTCTTGAGCAAAGACTGTGGACCATTTGTGGTTTTCACTTAGCATAGCCTCAGGAGTGGGGAATCTGATCTCTCACAACCTGCATACGAGTCCTGATGCCATCCCTCACTAGCTGAACCTTCAACAGTATTCGTTTATCTTCTCTAACCTCAGTTTTGCTCAGTTCTCCTTTGGGGATCCTAAATGACACTACCACTCAAGGATCTCAAAATAATCAAATAGGATGTTTGTAGATGGCCTAACAGCATTGGGTGTAGAGTGAGCGTGCAATGTGTATTAACTATGATGGCTCCTTCAGCCAGACATTCAAACATTTATTAAATACTTGCTCCAGGATAAATAATTGTCTAGTACAGCATCCTTTCCTCCAAGGATCATGAAGTGTATTAGTAAAATAAACACGTATGAAATGAGAGCAGAGTAGAGGAAATCAAAACACCACAAAATGCTGCCTGCAGGAGTCTGGAATTTTGGGTTTTTGTAAGGTCATCACTGGGAAAGGCTTAAAAGAGGTGACACTGGGGCTGTCTTTCAGGAGCGGTAGAAAATCGCAATGAAAAGGTAGGGAGAAAGGTACTCCAAGGAAGAAAGTGGCATGGACAAAGGCCCAGAGCACCGAGATTGAAGCCTGATGTGGCAGAGGTCATGCATCCTGGCAGAGCACCGAGATTGAAGCCTGATGTGGCAGAGGTCATGCATCCTGGGTGACAGGGAGCCCCGTGTGAAGTAGAGGAATAACAGAGGTCTGGCTTTAAAATAGGCATCAGCCGAGGCTTTGGAGGCTCAAAGTCAGGGGTAGGAGTACAGAGTGTGGCGTGGAGGGGTTCACAGCCAGGATTCTGAAGGCCTGATTGGAGAGAAGGGAGTGGGGAGCTCAGACCTGACACCAGGAACAGAGACAGACAGGGAGGCCCCCCTGGGGAAGCCACAGAACTGAGATAGAACAACAAAGAAAATAAAACTCAGTTGACTGAAGCATTTCTTTCCAGTACTGGAGGCTCTTCTCAAACATAATGAATAAATAAATACACTTCCAGTGACTACAAAGCAGCACTTTACTTTGTCTAAATTGCTCCCTGGAGCCCGTGGCTGTAGAGCAGTGAGTGAGCACAATTACACAGAGCCAGGTCTCCCTCCTGCGCAGCCCCCGAGCCGGCTGAAGGGAGACAGAGGCCAAGAATGGGCTAGAGTCTGACACAGACCTCACTGTGCCTCCACTTCACGAGGTACACCTGGCAAGGCCCTCCCCAACCAGAGCCTCAGTTTCCTACCTATAAAATATGGACTCTGGAATCCTTCTATCTCAAATGTTCTATGATTCTAAAGATGAAATTTCTTTACCAGAAAAGGTCTTGCAATATACCTCTGTACTGTTCTGAGATTGTCCTTTACCTTCATAATGTCAGCGAATCACACTGTGGTTTAGAACCAAAAACTATTTCGCAAAGTCAGCCCCCATTACCGAAGGAAGTATGAGCTGTACTACTTTTATGAGTAATATCAGCTTGATTACATTTTTATTGATCATCTACTATGCAAAGTACTTAGTACCTGACTCCATCCTCATAACAATCTTATAAGTAAAGGACTACAGTATTCTTCTTTTACTGATGAGAAAATTCATAGCCTACAGAGGTTAAGTAACTTACCCAACTCTAAATCTGTATGGTTCCAACTCCATTCCTCTCCCCTGTGCTGTGCATCTTCACCTGCAAACTCCACTGCTTCTATGTTACTATTTAGGTATCAGAACAGTAGATATAAAAAGGGTTTTGATATCATCTGGCTTAGCCATGCCACCACTCACCCTTTCCATACCTATGGCAAACAAACATAGCTAATGAATCACAGAATTCCTCCCCACTGTGATCAAAGATCCATTTTTAACTAATCAGAATTCAAGGTGAAACTTGATCTTTTGTCTTTATTATTGCCCAGAAACACTGAATCCTGTCAGAGAGATGTGATTGGTTTAAAGTAACACAACTTCTCAGTGATAAAACAGAAATTAGAATCTTGTTTTCTAGTCCAGCAGGGTGATGTTAAAATCTCTCTATGCGATGACAATGCCTTTTCGTTTCTAGCTGACTCAGATAAATGGTAGAATAGAGGTACCAAAGATGACCCCATCAAGTGCCAGGAGGAAACTGTTCCAGATCCAGCCTTACAAGTCATATTGCAAGTCATCCAACTAATGGGTCACTATAAAATGGCTCGCCTGCTCAATGTTTGGACTGAAATAAATCATTTGTAAAGTTTGCTGTCAAATAATAATTTTTCAAAGTAATGAATATTTGAACTGGAATTCCCAGAAAACTCATGAATTAAACAAAAGAACAGGATATAGTTATCCTAGGCACATGAATGACTGCACATATGGTGTGATTCTACATTGTGTACAACCAGAGAAATGAAAAGTTGTGCTCCATTTGTGTACAATGAATCAAAATGCATTCTGCTGTCATATATACCTAATTAGAACAAATAAATAATTAAAAAGAAAAAAATCAAAACAAAAAAATAATGATATTTATTTACTACTTTCTGTAGGAACTAGATTTTTTTTAAAAGTTTTGCAGGGAAAACTGACATGTTCTAAGTTTTGCAGGGAAAACTGACTCAGCTACATAAATCATCAGTACCATTCCTGAGTAACAAGCTCCCAGGACTGGGTCCTGTAGGAGCCAGCCAGACTCTTCCCCTATCCTTGAAGCATACAAGAACAGGTGGTTGCAGGCCTTCTCATCAGACCACCACAGTAAAAAGATAATGAGGAATCCTAGACAATACCTCAAGAGAGAAGGAGCAGCCTCCAGGTATCTAAGCAGGCAGACATGAAGACATGAAGAAAGATCATTGTTATGGCTTGAATATGCTCCCCAAACTTCATGTGTTAAAACTCAATCCCCAAATTCACATGTTAATGGAATTTAGAGGTGGGGCCTTTGGGAAGTAATTGGTAATAGATGAGGTCATGAGCATAGGGTTCCCAGGATGACATTAATGGCTTTATAAGAGGATGACAGAGCTGAGCTAGCATGCTATGGCATGTCACTATGTGAGGCTCTCTGCCATGTTATGATGCAACAAGAAGGTACTCACCAGATGCCAAGCACATAGTAGGGCCAGGCTCTTGGACTTACCATCAGTCAGAACCAGGGGCTACATAGAACCTATTTTTCAGAAGTTACCCAGTCTCAGTTAATCTATTGAAACAACAGAAAATGGACAAAGACAATCATAAAGAAGAAAGCAGTGTCCAGGTTGGCTCCCAGTGGGCAGAAGTGGGGCAGTCAAAAACTGCAGGGTTCCCAACAATGTACTCCTTTTTTGTAAGCCCTGGGCTGGATGGGGGGAGGTGGACTTTAAGGACGTACATAAGAAGAAATCTCTTTGATACAAAACTTTCTTCCTGGGGAGCTCACCTGAAATCTTTCCAAAGAGATGATAGTGGATAAATTTGCACCCAAGAAATGCTATCATCACCTTATCAAGCTGCCCAGTGGTCTGTTTACACAACGACGCTGGGTCTTTATGTGAACAGTAATAATGATGCTAAGATATAAAAACCACTCATCTAAAATTATTTGCAGAGTGGCAAGTAAGCAGAATTCTGGCAATAGAAGTCTCAAAGGTCCTTTCATTAAATATTAACTCTTACTTGTATAAGGTAGAGCTGATTGGGGGCAACAGGGACTGGGAAATGTAAGAGCATCCCAACTCTTGCAGGGCCTGCCCCAGGGAAAGCCATATATCTCCCAGCTAGGATGGGCCTAATGAGCCAAGAGTTGGCATTTCTTCAAATATGTTTCTTTCTAAAAGGGGAACTCATTATTCCTGGAGTCGTGTTTCTGAATTCATGAAGGTAAAATTACACCAATTAAGAATCATGCCTTTTATTCTCCAAATGAATAGAAGCTCAAAATACTGCCAAACAAAATCTCAGGTCCAATTCCTTGGGAAAGTATACCTTATTACCAGAAAAGCACACAGATGTGGAGAAACAATAACCGGCACAGTGCCTTTACCCAATGTTTACCATGATCAAGGGATTCATCCATCCCAACCCCTTCATTCATTCACTCTACAAATGTCTGTCACGCATAGGACACTGTGCTGACTGTTGCAGAAGCTGAGATCTTGGCCCCTCATGAGCTCCCAGTCCAGTTTACTGAAAGTAACCTAGTAGGGCCTTTCCCCCCACCCTGGAAAGACATGATGATTTTAGAAGATCCCAGTCCTGTCATTTAGAGTTGCTTTGTTTCCCAAGGGAGGGAGATGCTGAAGATGTCACCTGAAGATGGGAACCTTCACAGAGCTGCATTTTCCAATAGTCTTCTGCCCTCAAGTCTAAGCCCTGGGCAATACACCCAGTATTCCATCTGCCTCAGCATCATGTTCTCTGGTGAGAGCCCTAGATGCCTACATAACTCCAGTGGTACCACCAACATCTCCTGACCATGAAGTGTGGTGTTTCTTGGCAGAGCATCAAAAACCAATGTTTGGGGGCGGGAAGGAGGAATAGAAGGATGCAGAAACACAGCCATGCAGAACAAAATGAAATGACTTCAAAATCTAGCCCTCCATATCTCATATTGGCAATTCCTCATCTCCCAAAAGCACCATTTTATCAATTGTGTGGAAGAAGAAAATGTCCTTCCCATCTCTTTCTGGGTGCATATAACTAATTCTTCCACTTGAGTTGCCCTGCCTGGTAGTGCTCACCTGGATATATTTTGAACCCGTCTGTGCATTTATTGAATGCATCATCATTTTCTAAGCAATACCAGGTAGGAGTCACTGTACTTTGCATAGATTTACATTATTTATTCTTCAAGGAACCTGTGAGGTTGTTACTATTTGAATCCCACTTTACAGATGAAACAAGTCACAGAGAATATAAGTGCTCATGCTGTCACCTAAGTGCTCATGTCCTTTACCACCATAGATTTCACTGCTCCGACTGTAATTGCTGGACTAAACTGTGAGGACACTGAGTGTCAGCCCTGAGATGCTTTGAGCTCACTCTCCCCAGAACCTTGGAGAAGGACCAGCAGTCAGCAGACTCTGAACCAATGGTCACCAAGTATGGACATGAGGAATCAAGAGCACACAAATCAGTCGAGGTTTCAGATCTCCATACTGAATCCCCCACCTCTCACAGGTGTCTAGAACAGTTCCAGAACAGAAAATGGCAACAATTAACGAAGATCTTTTTCAAATGAAAAATTTCCTCAACTATTTTTATCATTAATATATTTGCCCTAATACCCAGGTTTTCAAAGAATTTTTCTAATAAGTCCCTTAAAATTACTCACATAACACTCCACCACAGTCAACCAACAGTCATAGAAATATGGCCAGCAGAAACACATATGCTTAGACAGGTGTGCTTCACAGTGAGAACAGTGGGATAAAAAAAATCTAAATATCTATGTGTAAACATAAATGAAAGGCGGCATTGATGTTTAAAAAGGATTCACCTGAGTTTCCTCTGAACAGCCTGTTGCCTTGGGAATTTCAGTCTTCAATGTCTGATTTCAGCACCCTTAAAAATCCTATCTTCTAAACTTCAATTCAATCCAAGGAAAATGATCAATTAGATATAGAAACTAAGAAGAAAGCAGGGCTTGTGTTATAAAAGTTCAAGCCAATATCATAAACTGGCAGGTGCATCAGTCTGTGACAAAGTCTCAAAGATGACATCCCTCATTCCACTAAAAGGAGAATTACTACAAGGTAGTATATAGGACATACTTAGGTCTCATTTCAAGCAATCTGTCCCAACAAAGCAAATAAAAACTTCAAAGCCTTGTCACTTTCTGTCAATAAGCGAGACAACAATAGAGTCCAATTTTAGGAACTTAACTTTATTATAGCATGAGGGTCGGACTATCAGAACCATTCATTACGACGTTTGCTTAGAATGTAATTAAATTCATTTTCTTGGTATGAATATTCATATATTTCTTTAATTGTTGGTATGAAAGTGTGAATGTCAATCTTCTCTTCCAAAGAAATTAGCATCTGAAATATTTCTATGGAGAAAAAAGGCTACCAAAAATGATGAATGAATGCTTCCTCTTCTGAGTGCACACACAACCAGTTATTCCTCCCAAGATGCCTCCAGGAAGCAAGGGGGTAGAAGCCATTTTGAGGCATGAAAAAAAAATCTCTCAGGCTTCTGGCACCAAGTCTGTAGCTGATGAGAGCCTTGGTCATATTCTATTCTGAGAGGGGCATCCTAATGTCTGGCATCTTAGTGGACATGCACCAATTGTTCTGCTTCTACTACCAAGAACATAGCACGAAGCCTTGAGTGTTCTTGTTTTATTCAATGCACTCAAAACTATTGGCTTTTTCATGCCATACACACAGACTATCAGGGCAGAGGGAAGACTGGCCACAGCATATCAAGCAATATGAAAACACAGCAGACTACCTAAGCACATCCAGGGCACACTAAGATTTGTTGAAGTGCCTCTATTTGGTTCCCACTCCCACTCTGGAGTACATAGGAAAATGTTCTGTTTGGCTAAGGTCATATTTGGGCTCAGCAAAATACTGTCAGGGGCTCTGTAAATCCAGTTTCAGAACCACAGCTAAAGCAGAGACAGAGGCTAATGACGGCTATCAGTAAGAACATTTAGTAAACCTGTGCATTGGTTTTCTGTGTATGTATTCGTCATCAGGGGTAATTGATTAGAGATTGAAAGAAGACCTTTAATTAAAACATTCCCAGAAAATCAAGGACTAAAAACAAGAAGGACTTAACACAACCACAAAAGCACCCCCCTTCAAAACCTGTCATGTGTTTGACATTTATTGAAAAAAAATCTAAAATCAGACACTTGAGAAGTGCAAAAAGATTACTTAGGCATGGGTTTAACAGCTTTCCTGAAAACAGACATTCTAGATAAGTCAAATTAGTGCAACACAAATTTTTTGAACACCTACTATACTCCAGGCATTTGTTTGATACCAGATCTAGAGGATGCATTCTCAAAGGATACTGTCCCTCAAGAGAACGAAAGCTCTTTTTGAGGCATGAAAAAAATATTGTATTCCTTTTATGTATAAAGCACGCACATATAACATATATAAACAACATATAAACAGACACAATACATCTGAGGTATTCAACTTCAAGGGTGGGAATAGGTGTTAGGTAGAAAAATATCCAAAAATTTTCTTAGGGGAGCAACAGTAAAAAAAAAAAAAAAAAAAAAAAAAAAAAAAAAAAAAAAAAAAAAAAAAAAAAAAAAAAAAAAAAAAAAAAAAAAAAAAAAAAAAAAAAAAAAAAACGTTGAGAAACACTGGCCTAGAATGATGAATAACACAGACAAAAATTCCTACCTTTTCTAATAGTCTTCTGGTTGCATACTGATGATCAACAGGAAGTAAAATGTATACTTTATTAAGTACAAAGTCTATGAAATTATAAAGCAGAGAGGAGGTGAAGACAGGACAGGAAGAGAGAAGGTGGAATAAGAAACACCCATTTCCACTGACTGACTTGTCAATTTTTTTCCTAATCATGATGCTAATGAAATCTATGACTTTGATATGAAGGAAAAGAAATTCTAATAGAGAGTTAAAAGGGTAGCGCCTACAGACTAGGGCAGCCCTGTGCATAATGTGCTATACAATATGAAAAAAAGAGAAAAAACTAAAAAGTGTGACAATCAAAACAACAATTTACATGTTTTAAGGGAGGGTGATTGCCTGGTCCCCAGTGTCAAAAACAGCATAACAATGAGGCTTTTTAAACACTATCTTAGATAACATATTTTTTAGCATTTCATCTGTGCCCTTTAATTTTCTCTTTTCCTCACAATTGAATACCCAGTTGACTGTTTTAATGCCAGTGTCCATCCATTTGAGACTAATGAGTTGCCATTTGGGGCACACTTAATGATTCCCAGTATTTTCTCCATTTTCATGAGACCCAAGTTTCAGCCCCATTATTCTTAATTTATCACACATGTTTAAGAAATAATGAACAAAATCAAAATGTACTCAACTTTCAAGAAGTTGCCCAAATATGTAAGGTTGCACAAGCAAAAGTGTCAAAAACATGATATTCTCCAACTCCATCCATTTACCTGCAAATGCCATAATTTTATTCTCTCTTATTGCTGAGTAATATTCCATTGTGTATATATACCACAGTTTCTTTATCCAGTCATCTATCGAAGGGCATCTAGGTTGGTTCCACAGTTTAGCTATTGTGAATTGAGCTGCTATAAACATTGAAGTGGCTGCAGCACTGT
>PVHX01004837.1:56416-120269 GCA_004024805.1 Geosciurus inauris | reverse complement strand
ATTTTTTTTTTTTTTTGGTACCAGGGATTGAACTCAGGGGCACTCGACCACTGAGCCACATCTCCAGCCCTATTTTGTGTTTTTATGTAGAGACAGGGTCTCATTGAGTTGCTTAGCGCCTCGCCGTTGCTGAGGCTGGCTTTGAACTCGTGATTCTCCTGTCTCAGCCTCCCAAAGTGCTGGGATTACAAGCGTGAGCCACCACGCCCGGCTTGAAACAATTTTTTAAATGCCTGGGAAATAGTTCATGCCATCTCTGTCTGAGTGGGCAAGGCACCTGATAAATAAAACAAAACAAAATTGCAGCAATTTGAAATGAGTACCTTTTGCATATATGAATAAAATACAGTGAATAAGCACAGAAAGAAGGGGAGTATACAAAGTAACTGGGAGAATGGAATGTTCCCCAGAGGAGAACTTATTTGGAAGAGGAAATATGAGTATTCTAAACAGGAAAAACCACACTTGTAAAGATAGATCTAAAGGATCATTGCATATACCAAGAAGAACAAGAAGTTGAAGTTGAATGTGTCTAGAACCCAGCATAAGTATGTAGGTTGTACTAAATATATATATAAATAAAAATCACCACTTACAAAAATCAGAACAATGACAGTGTGCTACAGAATCTTGCAGTGGTCCAGGGAAAAAATAATGACATCCTGAAAGTCAGTAGTGAAAATCAAAAATGCAAAGGAAAGAATGAATTTAAAGGTAATTAAGGATGTGTTATAATAGTTTTAGTGATATGAAGAATGAGGACTAAGAGACTCTAGACTTCACTACAATTTTTGGCTTACGCATCTGGGCAGATGAATTTCTATTATAGAATTGTACAAAGTTGGAGCACAGACAGATTTTTGGATGGAGAAGAATGAACTCAGTTTTGGACATTCAGAATTTAAGTTGATGTAGGTCAGCCAGACTGATATGTCCCTTGGGTCTGGATCTGGAGAATTTTGGAACCATCAGAGATGTAAGATCCTAGTGAAAATCACATACATATGTGAGGTTTTAAATAGAGAAGAGGCTCCAGTGTTATACTCAGGAAAGCTTAAACAGTGGCTTTGGACCCTTCAAATGTCCTAAGGTAGAACTGCTTCACTTCATTAAGGCATTAATGACCTACTCATTCTTTATGAGATCCAGCATTATAACAAAGAAGAATCCTTGAAGAATTTTCCCCAAGTTTTTAATATAAGATTTTCCAAACTGTGTTCCCTGGAACACCAGCAATTCTGCAAGATGTTAACAAATATTAAATGAAATTCCATGTTCAAAAAAAGAAAAGTGTAACATTTCTTTATTGTAGGATTTCTTAAACCCTTTAATAATGTACACTGGAAACTGTATGTGTGCGTGTGTGTGTGTGAGAGAGAGAGAGAGAGAGAGAGAGATTGGGCATTGAACCCAAGGGGCACTCTACCCCTGAGCCACACCTTCAGCACTTTTTATTTTGAGACAGGATCTTGCTAAGTCACCCAGACTTGTGATCCCCTGCCTCAGTCTCTGGAGTCATTGGGATTACAGGTGTCCACCACTGCACCTTACTAACTGGGAATTTCTAAGAGAGGATGTAGTTAATATAATACAGCAGTTTTTCTTCCCCAAATTACCACTTTTCCTCATGGAATATATTAATAATTTAATTTAGAAAGATGCATAATTTCAAAGATGCTTATCTCCTTTGAAAGATGTTCATGTCTTGACTGGAGAAATTAATGTTATCTTCACAGAATCATTTGGATTTTTAAATCTTAAGTGAGTTTTTGATATGTGAAAGAAATACTCATAGTTTCAGTATTTCAATGAAAACTTTTTGTAAAGTTTTAAATCATAAAACTGAGCATTTATAAGCCTTTAAACTCAATTTACAAATCCTGTAATTGGATTTATAAATCTAATAATTTGGGGATATATTTAAACCATTTACTTTCATTTGCTTCTTAGTGATCAGTTGGCTTACACATTTAACAGACTAAATTCTTCTAAACATTTCATATAATTTTCAAACTTGAGTAATTAAATTTCTTTAGACATTTGAAACCATAATTCCCAATAATACTTAATTTTCCCATGCCTTACAGAAATCTTTCTGAGCACTTCAGCATCGCTTATAGACTGAGAGCCTAACATATGCGCTAGTCAATCAGTTTTGAAACACTACATAACGATTTAGACTATCCTTGAATATTTCAAGTTTAAATCTCAGGATACTATTAGTCAACTTCTTTAAAATATTTTATAAACTACATGCCTATATTGTTAAAATTTTCTAATCCATCAGATTTTTACATGTTTTAAGCACCTTAAATATTAGAGTAGCTTTAGCCCTAACAAAAGCATCAAAATTATTTTGTTCCACTTGATTTTTTTTGTATGTGTTCTTTCTCCTTTTAGGATTGCACAGTCACTTACCTGACAAAAGGTAGAGTTATCTCAGCCCTGCTGAGGCAAAGGTTTCAAGGGTGCTGGTTCAACAGAATTAAATACCGAGGTGTTTATTCCTTGATGAATGTATCTGAGCTGCTTTTTAAAGGGATAATGTTTTTGTGTGCACACTCTTGACTTTTTCTTGAAAATCGTATTATGCATCCCTCATTTCATTATTCTTTGTCTTAACTTCTTATACTATTTTTTAATTTTCCAGTTTTGAATTGATGATATTGTCCACCTATCCTTGGATTAGTTAATCTCTTCATTATTTAAATTGATTCTTCACTTTATATTTTGTTTTTCCTTTCTCCCAGACCTCTATTCTATAGTAATTTTAGTAATTTTGAAATCCTTATTATGTTCTTCATTTTTTGCTTCTTTGATTTTAGGGTTTTTTCCTATTTTTTTTCTTTTATTACATTCCTTCTTAACAGATTTTGTTCACTATCATCTTCATTTTCAAATTCAATTTATATTTCCATATCTCTTTTTATATTAAAGGAAATGGTTATTTAGCATAACGACAAAAAAAAAGTCATGGAAGGTGGTCAACCTGTTATGCTGTTTAATTTCAGTGAGATTTTGGGTAAGCACATTTTAATTTCTTTCAAGCCTTGACTGCCTCAGCTTTAAACTAGATAAACATTTTACCTATCTAAAGGCAATGTGCCAGATGAGAGGAAGTTTTGGAGGCTTGTCTTCCATCTCTGATAATTCTCATTCTTACTGCTTTTCATCTTGCTTTGTTGTTCTTTACTCACATTGCCCATTTATTTGTGTCATTTTACAGAACTACACAGAGAAATAACTTTTCAACTTTTAATCAGTTGCAAAAATTTTAAAACAAGGAGATTTTCTTCTTTTCTTTTTTCCTTAAAAATGGAAGGATGTGAAAATAATCTGTCTTCATTCCCACTTTTCTCCTAGCAACTTCAGCTGAGTAGCTACCCCACTGCATGGACCTGTGCTTTTCAGAGAGTCCTAGTCCTCACAACTCTCTTCTTATAATGAATAGAACCTATGAAGTTTACATAGAATCAATGAATAAAAGAGAAAATAAGGCCAATTCTAGAATTTAAGGAATAATGTTATGTATTTGACAGTATGAGCATTTTTAAAAAACTAAAATAAATTACTGTAAATATATTTTTAATATCAGACTCAACATATACAACACACTAAACTGTCATATTTTAGAAATTGGTTTTGATTTAAAATTCAAGAAATGAATCATGTTCATGCTTTTCCTGTTTTTATTTTAATTTTTTCCCTACAGTTCACATTTTCTGATTTTTATCATTGGTTCTAGGAGCAGGCAAATGTTTTTGTTTTGTAAGTTGTATTTACTGTCCTATCAGGATATGTTACCTGGACATATAGACAACCTCAGATATTTCCTAATAATTACTCCCCATTTTTTCTAATTTGGGGAGTAGTTTTGCCCAATTATCAGGTGATTTATGCAGTCATTTAAAAATTGCCTAGGGATTATAGACTCATACAGTTAAAAAGTACACATCATATTGAAATGACTATGGTTTGGGGGACTATATTTCTGTGTAGGATTAGAGGCATTCTTAATATTCTAGATAAGAAAAGAAATCTGAAATGTGTTCATCATTTACCTTGGTTCTCTGAACTTAGGACATGAAATTCCACCCAGCAGCTTGAAAGCAATATTAAAAAATGATGTAGCATCAAAGTCAATGATAAATATGTTCACCCTAAGAATTTAAATGTGGTGAGTAGATGCAGCAGTATGATTAGCATTCAGTGGTCTATCTCTAATTACCTTTTCAGGCACTGAAAATCCAACCAAGCTTGAAACATTTTCTAGTATGCCAAGCATTTGTGTGCTCCATTCAGTATCAGGGTAAATTTTCCCCATTTGAATGTCTTTCTGATATACATAGTTTTTGGAAAACAAATGTTCACAGATAAGAATATCACAGTCATTTGGTATCCTACACACTCACAGTGGGGAGCTACTGACTGAATATACAACAGCTTTATTTCTCATTATTGACTATAAAATTATTTTCTTGCTTAATTTGTTTCAATCAGACATTTAGTGATGTGTACCTAATTGTCTTTCAATAACAATAACACTCAATTAATATAAATGATGATTTATGCTTGATGTCATACTGAATTTATAATAATTTGGAAATTAGAGAAAACAACTTAAAGGGAAGAAATGACTCACTTAGATACTTACACATCAAAAGTACTTTAAGAGTAGGCAAATTGTTATTGTTCACAGTAAATCCATAACTACTTGTGGGAAGTTCTGGGGGTTGGAGTATGTAAAATAGTACATGTTATAGCCACGAAAAGGAATATGAACTATTAGGGGGGGTTTCTTCATTATTTATTACAGATAATAATCACCAAGATAAGCTTCTTGACTTTAGTATACAGTGCTATTGAGTAATGCAGATGCTACCACAAATCTATTTCTATAACTGAAAAGACATGGAAATGATTAGTTTGCTTACATGACTCATAAAGTTAGTACTTGTAAGTATCTTCTGAATGCAAAAGCTCTAAAAAATATAAGAAACTAAAATGTACAATTCTTAATTATTTATGCCTTAATTCTTTCATACTTTTTCTTTTGAAACCCCGTTTTCTAAGAATAGTTGTATACAGCTGTTTCTTTCCCAGGATGATTATTTCAGGTATAGTGTTTAGGAATTATTTGAAAACAGCAGGACTGAGAGTGATTGGGGGGCGGTCATGCTTTCCAAGTTTACAAGAAAGGAAGGTTTTAAAATAGATGTATTTAGAACTGGGTATTTTTAATGTGAGGAGTGTTTAGTCTATGGGGCCATTTCTTAAATTTATATTATAAAATGTTTTATATTATAAAACCATTATAAAATGGTTTCTCAGTGTCTGTCATCAGAATCTCTCAGTGATTGATCTGTTTGTTAGGCAGCTTTTCATAGCTGTGACCAAAATACTTGACATAAACAATTAAAGGAGGTAAGATTTATTTTGGCTCATAGTTTCAGAGGTTTCAGTCCGTGGTCAGCTGACTTCAATGTTTTGGCCCTGAGGTGAGGCAGAATATCATGGTGGAAGGACTGGGTAGAGGAAAATCTGTCATGTTCAGCTCATGACAGCCAAGGAACAGAGATAGAGAAGAAAGGACCTGGCACAAGATATAGTTTCCAGGGACATGCCCCCAAGAACCTTTCAACCAGATCCCACCTCCTACTCTCCACTACTCCCAGTAGTCCATTCAGCTATCAATGAATTAATTCACTGATCCAATCACTTTCTCATGGCTCCACCTCTGGATACCACTTCATTGGAAACCCATCCTTTACCACATGAGCCTTTGGGGACATTTCAAATCCAAATCATAATATCTGCCTCTGACAACACTACCTCAGAAGTACTATTTTCTTGCCATTTGCTTATATTACTCATTTACTTTACTTGGTTGACTTTCATGTATTACCTCCATTTATATTTCAAGAGAAATTTAAGAATTTACCTAGCACATGATTTTCTGTTCCTTGCAATAGTAATTGATTTTATTATTCAGTTACTATTGATATTATTCAATTACTATTATTATTGATTTTTATATTCACACATGTAATCCTTAGTCATCTTTAAACTACTCCATCAGCAATTATTCTTTGCTAAACTTCTGATTTTATTAGCAGCAAATTGGCTTATATATAGCACCTAGATTAGGACAATGCACTAATACTTTCATGAATATTAAAATAATAGAGTCTATGTCCACTTAACACAAAAAATTACTAGATCAAGCTAATTTTAATAAAAAACAGTGTCTCTCTCTTTCTTATAGAGAACTTCACTCACTCATCTATGGCCTTCTCGAGAATGGATATGTTGTCACATCCACTAGCATGTCCCAGGGCCTTACCCACTAACTGACACAAAGTGATATTCAATGAATATTTATAAATTAATGAGTAAATAAGTCTTTGACTTTGGAGGTGAGTGATAGAGATATTCCAGTGAATTTACAGTAGCTTACCAAGGTCAACAGGAGTGGAAGGTGGGATAGGAGGTCTGTTTTACCTCTTTTCTGCCCCCCCCCCAATATATCATACATACCCACATCTGGCATACATAGCATATATCTATTTTGCATATTGGTTTTAAAGGCTCAGTAGCTAAAAAGTTTTTTAAAATTGCTAATCAAATCCCACCCTTTAATTTAGAAGTTAAAAAGACTGAGGTCTAGCTGAGTTAGCCCCACACCTCTGTGGTCTTCAGACAGAAGCACAGCCTTGATGAGAACACAGGCCTCCTGATGTCCTATCTATGCTTGCAACACTGACAGATCTAGAAGAAAGAGAACTGGGTAAGAGTAAGCAGTACAAGAAAGAGATAGTGATAATACCTCTAAGTTGCATGAACGTAATCACTGTATACTATGTAATCAGTGAGACTGTAATTTTCTATCTGTAAATGAAGGTGGACTAGATGAGGAATATTAGAAAGATTAAGAATATGCATGTTGGATTAAGAAAATGTTTGGAACCAATGAGATGTATTATAATATCTACCCTTCTTTTAGAGTTAAAGGTATCAGAGGAAGAAGGTAAGGTTTTATGAGAATATAATACTAGTTAAACTTAGAATATTTTGACCATAAAGTATATCAGTATTCCATTTCATCCTAGAGGTTTGATTTGGGTCTTATGGGTCTTCCATTTCTCTCTCTCTCTCTCTCTCTTTTTTTGGTACTGAGGATTACACTCAGGGGTACTCGACCACTGAGCCACATCCCCAGCCCTATTTTGTATTTTATTTAGAGACAGGATCTCTGTGAGTTGCTTAATGCCCCACCGTTGCTAAAGCTGGCTTTGAACTCATGATTCTCCTGTTTCAGCCCCTCAAAGTGCTGGGATTACAGGCGTGCACCACTGTGCCCGGCTTCCATTTCTCTTTTGATCATGCTTTTACTTTCCTTCTCCTTCTTGAGCAGCAGTATATTCATAATAACTGATTAAATATCCTTGTTCACTAGTTCTATCATCTATGCCATTTATGTGTCTATTACTTTTCTCCTGGTTATGGTATATATTTTCATGCCTGATAATTTTGACTGGATTGTAGACAGTGTGAATATTATATTCTTGGGTCCTGGTTGTTTTTATGCTCCTTTAAATATTTCTAGCCCTTTTTCTGCTAAGAATTTAGGTTGCTTACACATTGTTTGATTAACTATGGCTTGCTTTCAAGCTTTGGTGTGTTTTGAACAGCTTTTTTTCAAAGAATAATTCAACCATGCTGGTAAGGCATTGCCCTTCTGAGGCTCTAGCTCAATGTCCTATGAATTAGGTCATGGTCTTGCCTTGTGGAAATATCATTCCTTAATTATAGTTTTTTCCTGTGGTCCTGATAGTTTCCTTTTTGGCAGGGGCAGTGCTGGGGATTGAACACAAGGAAGCTCTACCTCTTAGCTACATCCCAGTCCTTTTTGAGTCAGGGTCTTTCTGTGGTGCTTAGGCTGGCCTTGAATTTGTAATCTTCCGGCCTTAGCCTCCCAAGTCACTGGATTTACAGTTGTCAGCATCATGGCCAGGTAATGGTGAACAGATCATTTCTTTTTATGTGTGAACAGACCAACAGCAAAAGACTACTAGATTCCTATGCCTAATTCTAGTGTTTGCTCACTCGTCCTTTCCATGGAGCTCTTTCTTGTACTCTGAACAATGTCCCTAGCAAACTGCTGGGCTCTGTTTGAGACCACCTTGCCCCAGCAGCACCTGGAAACTCTCCAGGCAGTGACTGTTTTACTTACCTGTAGGGTTCTTGTTTGTCTTTATCTCTCTGAGGTCAGTCTTGCATTGCCTCTTGTTTATTGTCTGACAACAGGTTTATGACACCAGTGACATGAGCCACATAGTGGGTTTTCTGCAAATACCACCTGAATTTCTGTAAGCATAAGGGCAGTGTCTGAGTAATCAATCCATTTAACAGACATTCATTGAGAGTTTAATATGTGATAGGATTTTGTTAGTAATTGGGAATACAGAAATGAATAAAGTGTGGTCCCATAGCATAATGAAGAAAGCCAACATGTACAGTTTTATATACTGACTGACATTATAAAAATGAGAAAGACTTCCTGAGAGATCAGATGGTCTTAGAAAACATGGTGTTTAAAGAACTTAAGCATATAATTAGATTTTGATACAATAGCATTCAATAAATACTTGTGGCCAAAGGATATAGTTTCTAATTTATAGGCATATTCTGCTCAAATAGATCAACTTGTCCCCCCCCCTTAGATCTCAAGGAAAAATAGCTTTAAAAATACACAAGAATATATATTTTAAGGAAATGTTTAACTTATTTTAGCTTGCCTTATCATAAATATTATTTACTAAAAATGCCAAAGACTTTAAATATAACATTGATACCTAAGCTATATAGTAGTCTTGTTTTGTTTCTAATTGTCATATCAAACAGTTGAAAACCTTCATTTGTAACTACTGCTTCCCTTCATCTTTTTTTCTTATTCCTGTTCATATTTTGAAAAGCAATGTCTGCAGATAGTTATTTATATGTATGAATTCACTGGTTCATTCTAGTGCAAAATAGGTCATTCTGGAACAGTGAGAAATGTGATTGCTGAATTTCAAGCAGTTTTTATTGCTCAGCTGGATCTGTAGAAAAAGAAAGGGGGTCAGGTCAGCACTTGTTGAAGATTTCTTGTTGCCATTGTCCTAGTAAAAGAGACTTGATGCAGGTGAATATGGACTCTTAAGTGTATTGGGGAAGGAGGAGAAAGGCTTAGGTCCCACGTTTAATTAACTATTGGGATATTTTATTTCAACCACTCATTAGATAAAAGGAAACACATAAAATGCCATCCTATTTAAAATGTATGGGGATTTTTCTACTTTAAAAAAATTGAGCAAATAAGCGTACTGTGAAATATTTTAGGCATGAATCTGCTTTTTTTGGCATACTAATGTACTAAAAAAAGAAAGAAAACTGTAGTAGGATTGAAAAGTGGTGATTCTCATAATATTAAATTCTATAAAAGGAAAGTAAAGAATTCTTTGAAAACATTATACAATGCTCAGCATTCAAAAATTGATATTATTTAATCATGTGCCTTTGTTTCTTCTGTGTGGAAATTAGCATTCAAAATAGGAAACCATTTTTAAGCAGTAAAGTATTTACAAACTTGATAAAGGGCCCATTGATTGAAATCCAGTTCTCACCATCAAATGGCAATTTTGTTTGTGAGTACATTTATTAATTCATATATTTCTTTTTTTGAGTGACATAGCTCTAATGAAGTGTAATTATTTTTATTAATATCCAGTTAAGAAATTTCAGAAATCCTATACTTAGTAATACTGTTTTAGACCATCTGAATTGTTAATATAAATAATTAGCTTGTATTACTGAAGAATTTGTTTAAAAATGAACTCAAAGAAATGATTGTATAAAAGATTAATTCAAAATTATGCTGCAGGTTCTGCTCGGGTGTTCTTGAATCCAGTGGTTTTCTCATTCATTTTAAAGCAAGTGAGTGAGAATGAGAGCTGACAGAGCAATGAAAACTCTGTTTGGCCAGTCAGGAAACCAGTGCAAGCAAGGGGCAAAGGCATTCTATCCAGGAGCTGTGTAGGGAGCCACAACCACACTGATACCTATTACCTATGTTGTTACTTGCTTTATTGACCTGTAAGCTAGAAGAGAATAAGGGCACCTTATTTCATCATATGGCATACTTTTAAAAGAAAATCTTTATTATAAATCAATTATTTTTTCCTTTAGTTTTTAACATAAGTGGTGGGTGCCTTCTCCCACTCCTACCATTTCCACCTGCTATGGACTTAATGAATTGAATGTTAAAAAATTGATCCTGACAAAATGCAGTATTATTATCAAAGAGATTGTAAAATGACTTAATAATGTATTTCTTTTGTTCATTGTTTACATTAAGCATGTACAATAAAATAGTTAAATACAATAGTCCTGCATTTTGGGGAATCTTGGAAGGGGAGCTCTAGCCAGTTTTCCGTTCTGTAGGGGAAAAGAAATATCTTTCCTTGCACATTGCTAGGTTTTTGGCTGAGGCCCCTATAACAAAACATGGATTAATAAGAAAAGTGTACAAATTTATTTACATATAAGTTTTATGTGATACAGGAGCCTTCATGAGAAATGAAGACCTAATGAAACAGGCAAAACTGTATGGGTTTTTGTTGTTGTTGTTGTTGTTTTGTTCTGCTTTGTTTTAGGTTTGATGAAGAAGTGGATAGTCCTGGAGAACTTTGACTGGACAAAAGTGGGTATGAGATAGTGCTAATCAACTGGAGGAACTTGACAAGGCCTGTTAAGATTTTTCTGTTCATCCCCAAATCATCCCCAAAGGACGTTCTTTTCCTCTGGGGATTGGTAGGGCACCTTTCACATGAGGATCTCATTGCCTGCTTCAGGGAAAGGTCAGAAAAATTCTTCCTAGTTTTTATGACCAGCTTCAGAGACGAAGGTTGTGAGGAAAGTGAGAGTGACCGTCTTTCTTCTACTGTTTTCTTGAATACTAAGGTGCCATATTTTAGGGAAATGTGCTCTGAGCCCCATCAATTCCGCCAATATCTTTGTCCTTCGTCTTGAAAATCTTGGATGTTTCCCTCCTGTTCACCTTTTTACTTTCCTAATATATCTTTGAAAGTTTCAGTCTTTTGGTCCACTGGAGCCAGAAGTAAGAGACTTGTTTTCCCATAACTTGCCTTATTTTTTGTTTTCTCTCACATGGAAGCTAGAGAGAAAAAAAGGGGGAAGAAGTGAGTGGATGGGGGAAATCTTAGGAAAATAGAAGGGAATCCAGTAGAATAGAGAAAGGGGACCAGAGGGAGAGAGGAGGGAAGGCAAAGGGGAGGTCCTGGGGAACAAAATTGACCAAGTTATATTGTTATATTGTATGCAATATAACAATGTATAAATATGTAATGATGAATTCCACCAAATATATAACAATGTATGCATGTACAAATATGTAATGTATAATATAATGCACCAATTTAAAAAAACACAAAAAAGAATTTTCAAAACAAACAAAACAAAACAAAAAAAAAACAAGAAAAAAAAGATACAAATTCAGTATTTCAAGGAATGTTTTACTTTGTGCTAAATAAATGCAGTTTTATAAAGTTTTTTAGAGTAGAAAGCTAAAGGAAAATTTAAAAACTTAGTAATAGCTACTCATGTCTTTATTTAAATATATATTTGTATTCTAACCTGATTATCCTTAAACATAATAACCCCGCTCATTCATGAATACATCTATCTATTCCTTCAGACATTCTAGATTCTCATCCCTAAGGGTAAAATGGTGATTACTGTCCAAAAAGCACATAATATGTCATAGTTTTCTAAGCACATTCAATGAAGTTCATCTGATTTTTTATTGATGTATTTAACACGTACTTGTTGATCTCCCTATCCTTGGCACTGCAGTTAAGCAAAACAGAGAGACCCTGCCTTTGTGGAGTTACATTCTAGTTGGAGGCATGGATAGTGAACAAGTAAATATTGTTTACGCCAGGTAGCAATAAGGAATGTATAAGAGATAAAGTGGATATATGAGGAAGGGTATGTGGCTAGTGTTATTGTTTGCATTTTTCCATAGGATGATAAGGTTATGCCTCATGGAGGAGCTACACTGGGTAAAGTCAAAAAGTGAGCCATGAGAATAAATGAGAAAACAGCAAGAACAAAATCCTTGAAGTAGGAACACATTGGTATGTTTGAGAAACAAGAAGCAGGGCAGTTCAACCACAGCAAAGTTAGTGAACGGAGGAGAAGGTAGCAAACAAGGCTGGAGTGCTGGCCAGCAGGCAGATTATGTTGGGTCTTATAGGTCATATGAAGAAGTCTGGATTTTGTTCTAGGTGTGATAAGAAGCTATTGTAAGGTTTTGAATGTGATAATGACATGATCTTATTTATAGTTTAAAGAATCATACAAGCTAATAAGTAGTGTATAAATAATACCAGGGAAAGGATGGAGCAGAGAAATAGTTATGAGGTATTATAGTGGCATGAGGTATGATGATGTGGACTTGGGTAATGGGGTTGGTGAGATTATGGGAATGGTCAGAGTTAACATGTTTTGAGGACAGAGCCATTAGCAATTTCTGATGAACTGGGCATAGGAAGAGAGGAGTGAAGACGACCTCTCTTGACACACATCCCAGCCCTGTAATACTGCTCTACACTACAAGTAAAGAAGGAAGGTTTTGAGGTGATAAGTACTTTCCTAAAACTTTTTCTATTTCAGACCTGGATTAGATCTGAAAAAATACTTAAACTTTTTTATGTTCCATTATTTTTATAATTTCTTTCAATTCCAAAATGGTAAGATCATTCAATTTAGGTAAGGAGGCAACATTCTGAATACAGCATTCTGAATATAATGAACATTTACTATTTTATCACCATAGGGATTATAGAAAATTTCATTGTTTAATTTTTTTAAAGCACACAATCAAGATTCTAGATCATTTTCTTTAAAATTGTTTCCTCCCTTCTGTGTGGTCTTTCCTAAATAGGACAGCAATGAATGATTGACAGCCACATGTGACTTTAGAGGGGGAACAAGAATACTTGGAAAAGGACTCTTATAAAGCAGAAACAGTAGAAAAAGGACAATAACTTGGGAATTAAAATGATTCTCATGTAGTTGTACATTTTCTCTGCTGCATATTATTCTCTCTGTATGGAGACAGACCCTGCACTGCTTCTTTCCAGTATTGTTCCATGGGGCAAAGGATGTTTGGGGAGGTTTTAATGGACTGGGCAGAGTAGGGAATACAGATGGCAGTTCAGCTCCTTTCCCTGTGCTCTGCAGCCTGCATGCCCAGCTGGGTTAAGACTGACTCAAGTCCAAGCTGCAAATAAAGTAGAGGACTACAGATAATTTCTGTTTTTATTGTTAAGGAGCTAACTCACTCTTAGGCTGTGCTTATTATATGGTACTACAGACACAATACCGACCAAAGTTTTTTTTATATATTAACTCATTGAATCCTCACACAAGACCTCAGGGAAGTTACTATTATTTCCTACTTGAAGATGAAGAAACTGTCCTCAAAGGGGGAAAGTGACTTGCCTTGGGTTCATAGTTTTAGGTGAGTAGCAGGGCTAGGGTTAGAAATAGGTATTTAAGCCTCTCTCTTCCTTCTACACTATGCAGGAGGTTGAATCACATGAAAAGAGAGAATGCTATTTAAATTTTATAATACACATTGTTGAATTTTGAAAAAATGAAAAGGAATATAGGATTAGGGACAAAAAGTTGCCTAGGATACAAATTCTTCAATTCCAATAAAGAAAGAATCTAAATAAGTAGTATTTTAAAAATAGAAATTTATTGGAAGAATGCATAGACACCAGAGACATGAACAGTGTGGCTGGATGGGAAGGGCTTGTGTGAGTGAACTCTTAAAACAGATACCCATTCTGACCCTGTCAAAATCCTTATAGCTTGCAGGAAGTGTGTGTGCTTTATATGTGTGTTATATGTTCTTTAAAAAATACCTTTGGCTTATCTCTTTTCAGATGTTTATTCAAATTTAATATTTTGTAAAGACAGTTTGAATTTTATAATTCATCTTTTTATTCATGTTTTTATTAAAAAATGCTTATGGAAAAAAGCGCTTACGGAATGAAAAGAATGAGATTGCCAATCTTCTCTAGGAGCCTACTCAAATGATATTTTCAAGGTGCACAGGAAATTAAGTTATAAAATAATGACTAATTACATATGTACTTTGCTTAATAGTTTAAAAACTCTCGTGCCTTGGTAGGTGTGGTGGTGCATGCCTATAATCTCAGCTACTGAGGAGGATGGGACAGGAAGGATCACAAATTCAAGGCCACCTGAGATCCTGTCAGTAAACAAGCAAAAAAGCAGATGGATGAATAAATAAATAAATAAATAGATAAGTAGATGAATAAACAAGGTTTTTTTTTTTAAAAAAAAAAGATAGAAAGAGCTGGGGATAAAGCAAAGTGGTAGAGCCCTTGCCTACCATGCATGAGCCCCTGGGCTCAATCCCCAGGACTACAATAGAAGAAAAAATATTCATGAATTTGTTTCATCTAAGAGAAAACACCCCAATAGTACACTTAATAGTTGTGTTTAAAATTTGGATGGTGTTAAGGAAGAAACTCTACATAATCGATTTTTATGTTTTCCTTTTTTATTTATCTATTTCATTTTTTTAACCTAAATAATAGCTTCATTGTGATATAATTCACACACTATAGAATTTGGCCTTCTAAGGTATACAATTTAGTGATTTTAGTATATTCACAGAACTGTGAAAACATCCCTACTTACTTTTAGGATTAGCCCAAAAAGGAGTCATTTAGCCAAGAGCAGTCATTTCTCATTATCCCCTTTCCCCAACCTCTGGCAACATGTAGTCTACTTTCTGCGTATATGAATTTCCTATTCTGAACATTTAATGTAAATAAAAAATATAATATATGGCCTTTTCTGTTTGGCTTTTTTCCTTTAACACAGTGTTTTTAGTGTTCCATGTCAAAGCCGGGATCTGCATCTATACTGCATTCCTTTGTACTGCCAAAAAATATACCATTGTACAGGTACACGACATTCTGTCTGTCCATTTATTAGTTGATGTACATTTGAATTATTTCCAGTTTTGAGCTTTAATGAATAATGTGAACAAATTTTTGTGTAAATGTATGTTTTCATTTCTCTTAGACATACTCCTACAGGTGGAATGGCTGGGCCATTTGGTAACTTTATGTTTAACATTTTGAGGAGCTCTCAGAGTCCTTTCCAAAGTTGTGCCATTCTATAACCCCACTAGCAATATATAAGGGTTTCGATTTCTTCACATTCTCACTAAAACTTGTTATTGTTTGTCTTTTCAACTTTATTTCCTTTAATTTTCATATTTAGAACAACTAGAAACCTGTCCTACTTATTGTGTACACTCCATTTTTCCCTGGTATATATTGTGGTAGGATTGTTAGCTATAGTACAGGATAAGGGGTGCTAAGCTTAGAATTGGCTTACTGCTTGAATGAGCTTGAATAAATGAATCACTTCACTTTTGTGAACCTAAGTTTTCCACCATTAAATACAGATTATTAATCTCTCATTTTCTTTTCTCTTCACATTATTCTATTGCAGTCCTTTACTTTCTAGTGATAATTTAGTAAAATAAATTGGAGCATCAGACTCCTTTTACTCCTTTTCTGTCATTCTCTTTTTTTATTTTTTATTTTTAGTTGTGAATGGACACAATATCTTTATTTTATTTATTTTTACATGGTGCTGAGGATCAAACCCAATGCCTCACACATGCTAGGCAAGCGCTCTACCACTGAGCTACAACCCCAGCCCTGTCACTCTCTCTGATGCATATTTCTTAAGTAAATAAATAGGAGGGGATATTAAGTAATTTTCTTTTGTGGTCTTTTTCCTAACAGAAATAAAACTTTAACATGTTTTTCTTTTCTGTGTAACTGTTAATTAATATTAGTTATAATGTTATATTAATTATATCAATTAATATAGTTATAATGGCAGAAAAGTTGAAAGCTAAGCTTGTATCCTATCCTATTCCTTTTAGAATTTTATAATTTGTCTAGGATAAGAAATGAAGCAGATAATGAACATGCACAGATAATTCAGAGTTGAACATGGATCTCCTTCTTTACTTGCATTTAAAATCTTTCTCCACACTTATCCTATTTATACTTACAATTTGGGTATGTATCCAAACAGAGCTGTTTTCTCCTTTGTCTTATTTGTAATTCAATGCAACTTTGAGAACATCTACAAAGTTTAATGCCTTAATAACAATATGTCAAAGCCTTTCTCAGTTCACAACAGCCAGGCTTTTCTACAATTTTTACTGACTCATCATCTAAAGCCGAATTAGTACAATTATAGTCTTTCACAAGAACCAACAACTTTTCCCCCACCTATTTTGCTATTTCTGTCCTACTAATCTGGCTCATCACTCCCTGTCTGGCTTTTAGGGAAGCCTTCTCTTCATTCATTAGAATCCTTTTTATTTACTTTTGGTTATTTTTTAATACAAAATCAATTCATACTTTAAGAAAGCAAACATATAAGAATAGTGTGTGAAGAGGTAGTCCTGTCCACTCCTCCTATTTCCCTGTATGTATCATTCCATTTTTAGTATATATCCTAATAAATTAACACATGTGAACATCTTATGCATGTTGTTGTGTATTTGCTTTCTCAAAAAACTATAGATCATCTATTGTATTCATTGAATGAATCCTTTACTCTTTATTTTTTTTAACTTTTTCATGTGTGTTAGTCTTACTCCTCCAACAACAATAAGAAGCTTCTTGGAGGACTGAGACTGTATCTTAAACTCTTAAGCTTTTTTCTTCCCCATCAAGAATGTTTAGAGACCTGTCTTATAGGAGATAATCAATAAGCATTGTTTATTTAATTGGACCTTTTGAGCTTATAGCTTAATTCCATGTTCTATAAGGAGAAGGCTTAGAGAATTGATTATTTTCTTTATATTCACTGTAGTTCACCTTTCTAATGAAAGTAATATTGAGTAACACAATTACAGGTAGATTAATATTTGGGTTGGGGAAGAGAATACAATTGATAAAAGAAATTTGAGAAGACCCATCACAAGTCATAATGTCTAGCAGTTGGCTTTGTGAAATGAAGGAAAAGAATAGGAGCTAGAGGGGAATGAAAGGTGAAAATCAACAAAAAGCATAAAAGTGAGTTGGTTGGAAACTGAGGAAAGGATGAATGTACACTTTTTGAGAAGTAAAATACATATAGTCAATACAAAAACTAGAACCCTCTTATCCTTCTAACTATAATAAGAGCTGTACTAGCTTCCAAAATATCTCTTCCATCAAAGAAAATGAGAGAAAATACCTTCTTTGTCATGAACAGTTAAAACATAAAAAATTGGGCTGCTAGAGTATGAAATTGCCTGATAAAATATGTAACAACATAAAAACTCAAAATTAATATTCTCACCAAATTCGTTTATTTTCGGTTTTCAGTAACCTCCTGACCAATACTATATTTTATTTTTCCTTAAATTGGTAGTGTTTTATACAAAGTTGCTCCTTGGAGGTATTTGCAATAGGATCCATTCACCAAAAGATCACTTAAAGAAAGCAGCAAATGTACTGTTTTTGAAACAGAGGCAGTGACCCAACTTTGTGCATTTTGAAATGAATGGTGTTTGAATTTTAAAGTTCATTGCCATTGGGAAGTGGAATGGTTACAGCTTAAACCATAAACCATAGGAAGTTTCCTGAAGTTTTAGAAATTGAATTACTGAATACAAGTTACCTTTTGCATAATTGTGTGAAGCTGATGAAATGGGTCTCTTTTGCTCTAATTGCTTTCCAAATTCTTCCCAAGTGAATTTACAACTGATGGTTTTAAGCAGAGCAAGGACAGATTAACTGACTCACATAAAATAAAATTTTTAGAGCCAAAAAATAAAAATAAAAAAAGAAATAGTCCTAAAACTTCACAAGATGTTATACAGATTTGCAAAATGCTCAGTAATTCTGAAGGCAGATCTCCTTCCCCCTATTGTCCTCATTGTAATGTTTATAACAAACACACTTTACCTTTTCCTGTTCGTCAGTGTTACATCTTTTTTGTAGCCTCTCAACTCTGCTTTGCACTATTTAGAATAGTAAATGTTATTGGCAGGAAAAAATGTCATGAGAAAGTTGTTTTATCATAAGATTTTTCCACCTTGTATAAGGTGTTATTTACATATTTCTTCAGCTAAGAATTCTTTGGACAGTTAAATATTAGAGACATACCAGGGAAAATTATACCTAGGTGTGTTTGCAGAAATATCTCCTCATGAAGGTTTTTGTCTGGTTTTTCATTTGTTTGTTTGTTTTTGGTAGGATTTATCAGCATACATTGTGCAATGGTGTGCTTAAATAAAAGCAAAAACAAACAGGTCAAAAGTTACATAGCTGCTGTGGTCTAGAGCACTTCTGATCAACCAAGTGGACTAAGCTGAAATGAAAAGATAGCCAGCCCTCCACCATACACACTTCAAATTCAAAATAACAATGTAGGCATTATTTCCATTTTGTAGATACAGAATCTGTGGCTCAGAAAGTTCATTTGCCCACAGTCCCATTGAAGTCAAGTTTAAGGTCTGCCTGATTGAAAATTTGAATTCTTTATTTACCATACTCATTATTTCCTCAATTCTGGAAACATGAGAAATAAAGCTATATTTAGTCAAAGGAAATTAAAATTCATAATAACTTACTTTCATATTTTTGAGAGTGAGAACTGATTGGGGACTAAAATTTTTTTTTTATAATTTTTTAGTTGTAGATGGACACAATATCTTTATTTTATTTATTTGTTTTTATGTGGTGCGGAGGATCAAACCCAGTGCCTCATACATGCGAGGCAAGCGCTGTACCACTGAGCCCCAGCACCAGCCCGGGGACTAAAATTTTTAACATTTAAAAATAGTATGTGTCACTTGCAAGATTTGTTTTATTTTGGGATCAAGATCTCTGATGCTCCTTGTGTATCTCGATATTCCAATTCCATAAGCCTCACTCTTTGGAAACAGAAATGCTTTTTTGTAATGGCTACCTTTCAAAGGGGTTGGGGGGAGCTATAATCCTTCTTTCTTATGGCAGAGTATGAGCTGCTGAAACTGATTCAACTCATCTCACTTGAGCCCCAACTAACTTATATTATGCACTGTACTAAGTGTCCCAGCCCCAGAGCGCAGCTGCCCTGGGAATCTGCGAACCCATTCACACAGATCTCCTCAAATGTGCTATTTTCTCAAGGGTTGCTTGATTCTGTGATGTCTCTTTTGAAATTTTTGCAAAGTATATCGTTAGCATCTTTCTGAATTGCAGTCACATGCCTTGTACAAATCAATTCTATATTTTTAGAAACTGAATTTCTCTGTTAAGTATTTTTTTATAATATAAAACAAAAAAAATGTTAAACAAAAGCCAGAATATTACAGATGGTAATTAAAAGTTGGTACTTTTTGTCCAATACTTTCCCTAGCCCATGTGAGAGATTGCTTGGAAAATTACCATCATAAAGTATATTTTTAAATGAATAATATAATTTTTTTTCTTTTTGTATCAGTTGATGTTAAAATACAGCAAAGAGGTAACTCAATTTAGTTTTCAAAAGCCATTTTCTAAATGAGAAGAATTAGCTGAAAACTGTTACATTAATAGTCACTACTAGTGACTAGATTCTGTATACAAGACACTTGTTCATGTTTTCCTTGACCTCCTTTGATTGGGCCCAGCACTAACTTTGTACTGAATGGGCTCAGTCTGGTCTTTGGCAAGCAACAGGGAATAATGAATAATGGAATATCCAAAGGCTTAAATGTCCTGGCACAAGCCCTGTGTCAGTATGATGAGCTAACCATGGCATTGTTCAAAAAGAAGACCCTGAGTCCCTTTGGAAATAAAATCTTGGCTCATAGACAGAGGTCTATGTACACACATTGAATTTCTCTGTCTTCCTGCTATGCTATTCCATTCATAATGAAACTTTGAAAGCAAAGTTCTCAAGAGGTTCTTGAATGCCTCTCCTCCGGGTATGCCCAGAAACAAGTGGCTGATGTAAAAATGGCATAGCTCTATGCTTTTATTTAGTAGCTCTCCAAAATTAACATCAAAGACTCGAAGAACAAATTCTTTAAGTTGAAAAGCAGTTTAGACATTCACTGTGTTTCTCTCCTCAAAATGTCTTCCCTCCAAAAGCTGTGGTAATCACAGATTTTTACTATGGGACTTCTGATGTTCTGATTTTTTTATGTTTACAGCTCCATCTGTATTTGTAGTGAAATGTCTAAATTTGTCTCAGCACATCTCAATTCCAAGGATGAATTGATCTTAAGAGCAGTTCCCCCTTGAAAGCAAATAAAGGACCAAGAATTAAGTTTTTTTTTTTGCTACTGGAGATTGAACTCAGGGGTACTCGACCACTGAGCCACATCCCCAGCCCTATTTTGTGTTTTATGTAGAGACAGGGTCTCACTGAGTTGCTTAGCACCTCGCTATTGCTGAGGCTGGCTTTGAACTCGCGATTCTCCTGTCTCAGCCTCCCTAAGTGCTGGGATTACAGGCATGAGCCATCGCTCCCGGCTAAGAATTAACTTCTTGAGTTTAAAACTGTGACATTATAACTTGCCTTTCCTTTCTAGTTTTCTTTCTTAAAAACAGAACAAAAATTCCATAGAGCATGAGAGAAAGTACCTGAAAAAGACAGGAATATTTGGATAATTGAAGCATATTGTGGTTGATATTATAAATTATCAAGAAAGGCCCCTGAGAGTTCTTCTTAAATGTATTTTAATCTGTGATATGAGTTTTGGTAGGATATAAACAATTAAAAGAATCTACATTATGCAAATGTTTAAAATTTGAGTATCTCTTAGAAATACATGCTGAAATACAAATATAATGACTTAATTCCTGGGATTTGCTTAAAAACAATTTAATGTAAGGAGACAAGTAGGTTAGTATATAAATGAAATAAGATTGCCATAAATTCTGTATTGACCTGGGTAATACATAATAAATATTATGTTCTTTATACTATTTTCTCTACTTTGTAGATGTTTGAAATCTTTCATAAAAAGTTAACAAACATTTTTATCTGGATGATTTAGAATTACAGTTTCATATAAGCCCCCAAATCAATTTTATTTAAATGATGTATGTATAATACAGATTTAGGTGGTTGAGGTAAGTTGGTTAGTTTAATCTCGAATATAGGTTACCATAGATAAACAAATCTTAAAAATGTTATTACATTGAAATATGTAAACCCATATCAGACACAATCTAATCTCTATAAGGTAATCAAGAAAATGATTGGATTCTTATGGTTATGACATCAAACCATTGTGAACATAGACATTTTTTGATTGTCAGTTAGGAGACTGAAATTTGATGGTGGAGTTGATGGAATTAAGAACCTGTCACTCCAAAATATGCCACCCTGGCATATTGACTACTCTGAGTTAAAGACTTGAGAAATAACAGGTACAAGAAAATCAGTCTGACCTCCTTCTGTTTCTTAAAAGCAGGAAATGAAATTCCCATGTGAAAATTGTCCTCCCAAAGCCAGAAGAAAAGCATCATTCTTATCATCAAAGATGGGAAGTTGAGGTCAAATGAAATCTGTACAAATATAAGACTAACCCTTACCTTCCTGGCTATTTCTTCAAGTCATAAACTACCTTAACTCAAGTCTCTTTGCCTCGTCATATTTTCACAATTTACTACCCTTTGTCTAAAAATTTTGTCTAATCTTTTGTCTGTAATTAATTATATAAATGTCAACTCTAATAGCATCTTTGGTTCTTCATTTCCTTATGAAAGCTCCTATGTCACATATAACTTCCATTAAATAAATTTGTGTGCTTTCTCATTTTGATCCGTCTTATCTCAATTTAATTCTTAGGCCCAGCCAAAAACTGCCTTCAGAGGGCTGAGGTAAAATTTTGCCTTTCCTACAATATCTTATGTGCTAAAAGTGTCTGATAAGTATCTTAATAACTGCTTATATTACATAGTAAACTAAGTTATACTTTGGTTTGTTTGGATTAATTTGACTACTAATCAACTGTTAAAGTTCAGGATTGTTTTTTCCATTTTATATTTGGGGTGGGGGATGGCATCTTAACTGTGTTGCCCATGGCGAGATGAAACTCCTGAGTTCAAGCAGTTCCCCTGTCTCAGCCTCCTGAGTATTTATGATTACTGGTCTGTACCACCACACTCATCCCTCTGTAATTCAGAACTTCCTACTGACTAGTATGTTCAGATAGCTCCTCACTTCCTGATCCTTTTCCGTCCATACTGACCAACTATCCACCTGCACTCCCCACCCTAAGACAAGAAAAGCCTATCTTGTTTGCTTACTGCCAAATTCTTATTCTTCTGTAAATTAACCCTGGATAATCTCTTATCCAAATCTGGGCAAGAAAACTTGACTGTTTTTCTTTTTTATCTTATGTTTCACTGCCCCTTGCTCTCTATCATATTCTTTCAGTCTAGGGTAACATAAGCACATTTTTTCAGTGGTCTTTTGGGACAATCCCCATGTGTTTCGTGTTAATTTTGAACAGCCATGAAAGACATTCTGAAGAACATGGGCCTAGTAGCACAGACCCTCCTATGTGAGTAACTGCTTAAATTAAGAGCTGTTCCTGCTCTTGTCTGAAAAAACACTATATTTTCTATTTGCACAGGATCAGTGTTACTGATAATGAATTAATGGCTTCTTACTGAGCTAAAAAATCATTTTGCTCATACTTCATATGTGGATTCTTCATGCCTAAATAAATTGTTGCTTTAGTGCATATGCAAAGGATAACTACCATTTATGAACACAAATTCAGATGGAATATTTTATGTGCAGTAATCGTTCACGGTTTTTTGGATTCCTTAACTTTATAGAATTGCAAACAAGCATAACAGTTTTAAAACACTGAGTCTATATGGAGGAAGATAACTAGATTGATATGGTAATCATGCTATTTAAACAGATTTAGATCAGTTTCAACTGCTTAGAATTTTAAACTTAAAAAACAATTTTATCTATATTTTTAGAAGTTATGTTTTAGAAATAGACTATGTCCATGTCTGCCATTGATTTTACCTAAGAAAATGATTTATCAGCTTTCTTATTTCTAAGAAGACAATCCTCTTCATAAAATTTCCTAGTTCTTTTCAAACAATTGAATTGGTGTCATTTTATTTTGGCACCTAACTTAAAAGGTAAAAACTCTATGATGCTATTTATTATCACATCGGCTCTTATTGTGAATAAAATATAATAAAATGTAACTACCTTTGCCACTTATTACCTTTGGTCTAATAATAACAGTGTAAATTGTACATAATGGGTTCCAAACACATCATATGTTCCTAATAATATTATGAGTTGTTGAAGTAACAGAAAAATTATCTCAATTATCAGGAAGTTATTAAGACAGATGCTAGAAAATATTTTGTTAATTACTCAATTTATGTACTCTATATAAGATGTAGGGTTATAACTGATGGAAACTTCTGTTCTCCAATTTCTTTGTTAATAATTTATTGTTTTAATTTATTTAAATTTTATGTAGCTTGAGTTTCTCCACATAATAGGCATAAATATTATTCCCTCCATTTCTTCCTAACAGTATGATAAAGGTTAAATAGATGCCACATACTAGAGGAAAAAGCATCTTAGGTTCCCACAGATTTTCTGTTTTCATATTGCAGATAAACAATTTTTGCCATCTGATAGTATTTATAAAAGTTGCTTTGAGATCTGCAAAAACAATTCTGGTAGACATATATTCGAAAACACCATTAGTAGGAAGAAAAATACATTCACCCCCTCAAATGTAAATATGTAACATGTTAAAAATGAATGTTGTAAATGGCATTATTTGGTTTTTAGAAGGACTCACTTACATATAAAATAGAAGGCTAAATATATCACTTATCATATTTAGCCAGAGAAGCAAGTTGTTTTTATTTTTCCTCAGTGTGAGGATTGGTAGCACTGCTTCCCTACCAATTTAAAAATGCTCTGATAAAATGCATAAGAAATAGGCATGCCAAGATAAGCATTATGTCGATTTTTTTTAATAGAAGGTCACTAAGTCCCTTTTTACATTGTTGTTTCTGTCAATTTTGATATAAACCTTCAAAAATTTAGCCTGTTAAAATTATTTACATTTTTGCTTTCAGCTTTTATAAAGTTCCTAATCATACTATATCTTGTAATAATTAGTCCCCAGAAATGGTTTGGAGAGTAGCATTTTTACAGCAGAATACAAGTCCCCTTTGCAGATTTCAAAAGTAATATATTTTCAGTTACCAAAAGACTTTTCTCCCATAACACACAGTGTAGTACGTTTGCTGCTTTGTGTGTTATTGAACTACAGATTCTTTTTTATACACGAAGGAGGTACTTTTAAATGTTGTTAATGTTAATGAGCAGAGTAGAATTTAGAAAATAGTTTGTTTTCTTTAAAGATATCAGAGCAATGGAATGAGTGATAGTGAGAAATTTCTTTGGTGTTTTTCTCCAAATAGTACATACTGGTTACACATTGTTAAGTACTTGTCCTGCTGGCATTTGTATAGGGAAACTTTATCTCATAATAATTATCCCTTCCTCATATAATCATATGAGTCTTACCAAAGTTCGGACAAATTTCTAGACATGATATATAGAGATACATGATTAATTTTATCCTTTTATTTTATAACCTGTTTGTACAGAATATCTTTTCCTTCTTGTATTATACTTGCATCTTGATTAACTGGTCACAAAGAGCTTAATTTGCAACAATGATTTTAAAAAGCACTCTGTTCTAAGAGACACAGATTGTGTTTTGTGCCTGCTTTCTAGTAAAATAACCATTTAAAGTTTAAGAGCCCAGTGCTTTTGAACTTCAGAGAGCATATTATGAGCAAGTACAGATTTTGATTTTTGAACCACAGACTTTATGCTGGTATTTTGAAACAAGCGATGGAGGAACTACAAAGGGGAATATGGACATCTAAAATTAAGGATTATAGTACATACTCCAGCATCCTGAATCTGTGACTTTCAAAGTCTTTAATGGCTTTGATTTTTAAAAATCACTGTTTCTTTCCACATTATCATACATTTATATTACATCGTGAAATGAAGTTAAGCATTAGAATAAAACATAGACACCCCACTGAGTTAAAGATTTTAAGTCTTATTGTATTATACTTACCCTTAGACAGATCCACCCACTTAACTATGAAGTCTTCTTATAACATTTGAAAATAGAAGTGCAGTAAAATGACTAAATCAGAATATGTTAAAAACTGTCATTGTAGGATTGTGAACTTGAATGAGTAGAAAAGGAAATTTATTTTTCTAGGACACTGAACAGTGTATGATATAATATTTTTCATTGATGACCCTTAGGGAATAACTACTAGTGTAAATTGCCTTTTCAGCTTTTCAAGATGAGTTCCTTATTAGAAATTCAAAGGAAATCTTCAGTAATCATTTTCATACTCCACATCAGTGGATTTGATTTTGCTTCTCATAAAGTTTTGCTTTTCTTTAGTGAATTACTTACAAACTGCAGTGTGTGTGTGTGTGTGTGTGTGTGTGTGTGTGTGGTGTGTGTTTGGTGGGGTGAATTTCATTATAGAACTCAAGAGGGCAGTAGTTTCAGTGGAAAAAAAACTATACCAATTAACTGAATTTTGTTTTTTAAAAGTAAGATTTTTAACAGTACTGTCATAAGTTGATTGTGGCATGTAAACTACAAAAAAAGGTTATCTATTTCAAAAGTGAAATACTTGTTTTATTAATAAATTATGAAAATTTGAATTTTAGTATACTCTCCCTAGAAGAGTACTTAGAACTATGTGCGATGCATCTATGTGCCAGTCAGGAGGTAAGTAGAGCAGTCTGTGTGTAAGGTTAAAAGTTTAATATTTTATTATTTGTCTAAATAAATGTTTAGGAATATTTTCCCCTGTTGCTGATTGTCTGGGTAATTATCTCACAGGTTGATTATATCTTCATATAATATAGGGATTAAAGAGAGGATATCATAGTCAGTCTCTCATTTCATATTCCTTTCTCACTTGAAAACTAAACAAAAATAACCAAAATTTTAAAATGTGTTACATTCTAACAATATTTACAAGTCTAATAGTTAGTTACTCCTTATTTTCATTTTCTTCCCTTTGGGAAACATTCCTCCCTTCAGGTATGTAATTGAAAAGATCTTTCTGTGTATTCATTTTGGGGAAAGTGTTTAATGAGACCTATAAATGATTCTTGGCAATAAAAAGAAAATAGCTCAAAATGTTTTAAATTTCATATTTATATAAATATAGACTCACTCAGCTCTGGCCTCACACTCTAGTTTCTGAAGGCTAGCTGTTGGCATTATGCTCACATCTCCCTACAGAAGGGGGATTACAAAAAATCCAGACATGGACTGGTCCAGGTGTACCAAGAAGAGGTTTGATAGAGCTTCTCTGATCTTCAATCACTAAGGACACTGGTTAATTTTGGGGTATATTCAAATAGGCCTTAATGTGTGTAATAATATGTGGAACTAAAAAAAGGCTTGATGTCTGAAGTCAGTTTTTCTCAGCCTTGCAGATGGTGGAACAGTGTTAAAGTTAATGCCAGAACATAAACAGAGGAGGGATATTGTGTTTTCTAGGCAGAGGTGTGTGACACCTAAATTAACAAAAGAAACACGTTGTTATAGATTATTTTAACCATTACTAAAACTAAATATTTTATTTGGCTACCCATATAGTATTCAAATCTATAATATAATGTAAAGATTAGAACATATTAAAAATTTACAAGAATTATTACATATACCTCAATTTAACTGAAATGGATTTAAGCAAATTGCAGATGTAAGGAATTAACAAATTAAGTTAAAAATTCTCTTCTGTAAACAGCAGTCCATTTTCTGGGGACCTGCTGTGGTAAAGCCCTGTTTTAGGGGAGTAAAGAGGTGCATGTTTTTTATATAAGAAGCAGAGGGGAAAGCACAATATCTGATCTCTTCCTCAAGAAGCATATTTAACAACCTGGTTAGAAAAGAAGCAAGGTTTATATAAAGCAAATAGCAGAGAAGCAAATAAGAAGCAAGAAATAAAGTGCCCAAGTGGGTGGTATATTAAAGGAAAAATAAAGTAAAAGCAGACCTCCCTTTCCAAATCTAATTGTATGCAAAGCATCAACATAGAAAACAGAAAATGTGCCTTTTTTATTACTTCAATTTTGTCATACAAGTTCAAATGTATATAACATTTACTTAAGTTATTCAAGAAATGAGGCTATTTTAAATAAGTAGCAAAGGGACTGGTCTATGGTAGAGACTCAATAAATATTAATTACTGTTGTTATTATTGTTACTAGTTTTATATTATGTGCTATGGGTGGCAGTTGCAGTGCACTATTAGCTTCAGCTTTCAGTTTGTTTCTGTATTTTGTTCTGTATTTTCTTACACATTTTAGGGAAAAGTCTTGCTTCACATAGATAAGTTGCTGTAGATGGTAAGGCTTTATTTACTTGATTTTAACAGCTTGTATTGCTCATGTCACATTGTGACAATTTTCAGTTAAATCAAGAAGGCAAGAGAAGAATTCTTTTTAAATGCCCTCTCCTCCTACTTCCATCATAGGGGTAAAAAAAAAAAAAAAAAAAAAAAAAAAAATCCATGGCACAAATTAATACTTTGGTTATTTTAGTATTCAAAAAGTGGCGAGTGTTTATAAGTGTGTTGTATCAATGTTTCATAACCTACAAAATAGAGTCAGGCATTTGAAAACTCCTTACAGTAACCCAATGTAATACAAACTTAGCAGTGCACACAGTTTGAAAACCCCTGGTGTGTCTTACATGTCAGGGGTCAACAAAGTACAGTTTGTAGACCAAATCTTGCTGACCACCTGTTTTTTATAGCCCACACGCTAAAACTGGCTTTTACATGTTCTAAAGATAAATTTCTTAAAAAGAAGAATTTATCATTACATGAAAATTACATGCAGTTTGTTATCTATGAATAATGTTTTATTGGAACACTGCCACTTATTATTTACCTATTGTCTATTTATGCTTTCATGCTACAGTGGCAGAGTAGTCATTGTGATAGAGACCTATAACCTGCATAGCCTGAATTATTTAGTGTCAGATCCTTTAGAGAAAAAACTTTTCCAACCTCTGCTATAAGAATGATTGTGGTTGAAAACTATGGAACCAATCTTGGAGTTGGTCAACAGATGAATGGATAAAGAAAAAAAATGTGGTATATATACACAATTTTTCAGTCATTACAAAATGAAATTATATCATTTGCAGGAAAATGGGTGGAGCTTGAAACCGTCATGTTAAGTGCACTAAGCCAAACTCAGAAAGTCAAGGGTTATATGTTTTCTCACATATGCAGAAACTAGAGAGGAAAAAGGAGAAGAAAGGGGTAGTGGGTCTCAAAAACTGAAGTGAGATCAGTAGAATAAAAGAAAGGGACAAGGGAGAGAGAGGGGGAGGGAAAGGGGAAATACTGGAGAATGACATTCACTAAATTACATTGTAATATTATGTGCATATACACATTTGTAACAACAAATCTCACTATTATGTACAACTATAATGCACCAGTAAAAATATGGAAAATAAATAAATACTGTGACTGAAAAAGAGGAAGGCTACTGAGTGCTTAAGCCAGGAGGAAATGCCCTTGGAAGAATTGGCCTCAAATCTGGGCGCAGTGGCGAACACCTGTAATCCTAGCACTTTGGGAGGCTGAGACAGGAGAATCATGAGTTCAAAGCCAGCCTCAGCAACAGCGAGGTGCTAAGCAACTCAGTGAGACCCTGTCTCTACATAAAACACCAAATAGGGCTGGGGATGTGGCTTAGTGGTCAAGTACCCATGAGTTCAATCCCTGGTAACCAAAAAAAAAAAAAAAAAAAAGAAGAAGAAGAAGAAGAATTGGCCTCGATCTATGCTATTTGGGTGGGTTCAGGAAGATCCATCCAATGAAGGGAAACACAAAGAAGATGTAGAAGATTAAAAGTGAATAGCTCCCATTTAGTATGCCACGTTCATAAGCATGAAATATGTTTAAGATATCAATAATTTATTGAAACAGGTAATTTTATATACTCAGATTCTTTTTAAAATTTTTTTTTAATTGTTGATGGGTCTTTGTTTATATGCGATGCTGAAAATTGAACCCAGTGCTTCACACATGATAGTCAAGTGCTCTACCACTGAGCCACAACCCCAGCCCCATATACTCACATTCTTTAGAGATGATATGTTACTTCTTATGTATTTACATTATAATCAAGTTTATTAAAAATTCTTCTTATACTTATTATTTACAGTCATTCACCAAATAAGTGCCTACCTTGTATGAGGTACTTAGTTAGGAAATCTAGGTATAATAGCAAAACCAAAACTAAATGAGGGGGGAAATATAATTGGGTCTAGCTCTTTTAGGGGCTCATAGTCTGTGGAGGAAAAGATTTCTCAATCTCAAACAAGTTATGTTAGTTTATAACAGCACCATTCAGAATAACCAAGTTATGGAACCAGTTCCTGTAGACAGACAAATGGATTGAGAAAATGTGATACATATACATATACACAATGGAATTTTACTCAATCATAGATAAGAATGAAATTGTGGCATTTGTAAATGGATGGACCTGGAGGTCGTGCTAAGTAAAATAAGCCAGACTCAGAAGCCAAAGGTCAAGTGTAGAAGGAAGAGCAAAGGGGAAAAAGGTGGTTAGGGTGGGGAGTGCAGAGCCCATGAAAATAAGGGAAGATCCATGGAGTAAAAGAAGGAGCTTTAGGGTAAGTAGGAGGGATGAGAAAAAGGAGGAAATACAGAATGAATTGACAAAGTCATACTATGTAAATACATGAGTATATTACAAAGAATTCTACCTTTATGTATATCTATAAAACACCAGTTTAAAAAAATAGAAGGAAGACCAGTAGAGTAGAGGAACAGAAATAGGGAACAGAGTATGCAAGGGAGAGAGGAAGCACTGGGGATTGGAGTAAATTATATTCCATTTGATTATGTCCAAATGAACCCCACTATTATGTATAACACACTAATGAAAACATTTTTTAAAAAAATATTAGGAAGACCTTTAATTGACATAGAAATCTGAGCACATGATAAGTCTGGGGGGTGGACTGCAGAATCAGAGGGCTATGGAAATCTTCCCTATTCCCCTGAAGAGGTACATATTAAGCAGAGATTAAAAGAAGAAAGTTACCCTGGGGATAGTTGGGTGTTAGAGAGTGGTGCACACAGCAGTCAGAGGGAAATGCAGGTACCACATGGTGGGAATGAAAGTATGTTCCCATGACCAGCTATAGGTTTGAGGAAGACAACAGTTCAGGTTGAAACTGAAGAAAAAGAAGATTTAGGGCCTTGTAGCTATATTATATTTTTGGTCTTATACCAAGCAGCAGTTTCACCGGCATGTTTTATTTTTATTTTTTATTTTTATTTATTTGTTTATTCATTCATTCATTCATTCATTCATTTATTTTTGGTACCAGGGATTGAACTCGGGGGTACTCGACCACTAAGCCACATCCCCAGCCCTGTTTGGTGTTTTATGTAGAGACAGGGTCTCACTGAGTTGCTTAGCGCCTCGCTGTTGCTGAGGCTGGCTTTGAACTCTCGATTCTCCTGTCTCAGCCTCCCAAAGTGCTGGGATTACAGGTGTGCGCCACTGTGCCCAGCTTTTTTTTTTTTTTTTTTTTAATGTGCTTAACCAGTAACTACAATTTAAAAAAGAAAACGGGCTGGGGTTGTAGCTCAGTGGTAGAGCGCTTGTCTCGCATGTGTGAGGCACTGGGTTTAATCATCAGCACCACATGAAAATAAATAAAAATAAAGATATTGTGTCCATCTACAACTAAAAAAAATTTTAAAAAAACAACTTCAAATTTATGCTTGAAACATCTTTGAAAAATGTCATTATAAATGTTTGCCTCTGACTTTGAACAGAAAACCAACTTTGTTCTAATAATCTCATCATCACTCCCATATTTATGGTTATTTCACTTCTATTAATTAAATTTAAATTGTTATGTTAAAATGAGTAATTATATATGCCAGGTGTTTTAAGGCCTTGGTTAATAGATTTGGAGTTGCTCTCCTACCACCTCCTTGAAACAGTTCTAAATATTTTCCTCCTTTGATTTCTGGTTGTAATCCTGCTAATGAAGTTTCATCTCTTTCATTCCATACTCTCTCCACCCCCACCCATTCCCAGAAAATGCAGATTCCAGTGCTTCTCCTAGTACCACTGACCCACTGGAAGAATTGTTTCAGGTGGTATCCACTGAAATGTTTCAAATAAGAGGATGTGAATTGTAAACACAGGTCAGCTAGATCACTTAGGAGGCCATTGCAATGAGAGATGAAAGCATTTTGAATGATGAGTATCAGAAGAAATAGAGAAAAGTGAATAAATTCAAAAAGCTTTTTAGAGGCAGAACCAACAGAACTTGATGGATTTAAGGGAGACAAGTAAGGACAGGGAAGTGTCACCTAAGACGGTTTGGTTTTGGTTTTTCTTTACAAGATGTATAGCAGTACTGCTCATCTAAGGTAAGCAACTTGATAGAAGGACTATCAAAAGTACACTCTTTGGCATGTGAAATTTGAGGTACTTTTGAGGCATTCTTTTTGAAGTATGTGAGTGAGCTATGTGCAAATAGATTATGTGTATCTGTGTATTACTGATGTTTGGATAGGTGCATTAGAGCACCTAGAAATTGTGAACTAAAATAAAGCACTAGAAATTGTGAACATTAGAAATTGCTTATATGGTGAGAAGAGAAAAGTGCCTTGGACTGAGACATAAGGGACATCCTTCAATGACTGGTAGTAGAAGAGAATAAGCATGTAAAGTATGTGGAGGGCTAAAAAGAGAATAAAAATGGAACAGGTTTTTTGTTTTGTTTCTGTTTGCAGAAGCAAAAAGAAAAGAAGAGCCAAGGGGATGATAATGCTTTACAGAAGTTAACAAAAAGGAATTGATCAGTGCCTATGAATTTTGTGATAGGAATATCTTTGGTGACCAGAACAAGAAATATTTTGATGAGGCCTTGAGAATAGAATCTCTAAACTATTGTTTTATAAAGTTATTTATACCGTTATGTTAAGAAAAACCTGTGTTCCCAGGTGAAATGATTTTATTATTCAGTCGATCTCCAACTTTACAATGACAGTTAATTACAAAATGGTATTCAGTGAAAAGAAATTTGCTTCACAACAAATTTTGATTGAGAACATCAATTTCTCATCAGCTAAATACTTAAATCTTACTCAGATTATATATCAAATTCCCTTTAATAAAAAGGGCAAAAATAAGAAAAAGGTTGTTACATTTAAAATTCAAAAATAAAGTCAAAACTCGTGACTCATGCATTGCTTATAGGCCCTGTCAATTTTAGGGAGGTTCCCAGCAATTTAATTGTATTATTGCAGTGTGATAAATAATGCTTCCCTGCCTCAAGTATTATCAAAGGAAGGTTGAAAAGGAAAGGCAGAAAAAAAATTGTGTAATGCATTTTGCTTATAGGGATTTGGTGGGGAATTTTCTTTTATAGCTTTTCATATGTATTTAGTTGACTTTCTTTTCTTAGTTGTTGTAATGTGAAAGTGGACAGAGAATGTATTTTGTCAACATTGTGTTGTTTGGAGGTGGTCATGGAAATGGAGACTGGCATCTAAGATGTTTATTAGGGATCAACTCCCATGGAAGTAAGTGTGAAGGAAGATTGAACAAAGGTAAAATTCAAACTGTGATGCAGACACACATGCCCTGGCCAACCCAGCTCCAGTGGGGAGCTCTGGAGCAAGTTTTGCTATTGATGTCTCCTGCTGTGATTTGGCAATGGATAGGCTTTTAGTTCCCCCTCGTTCATTCACTATTACAGGCTGCTGCTTGGGTGAGGTGGCTCTCAGCCGCCAAGGCTGACCATGAGTTAGTAGACAACTAAAGCTGGCTACTGCCACTGCCTCATTGTGGGCAGCAAGACCTCACTTAAAGAGGGATCTCAGCAGTGTACCTGTCTCTACCACAATATTGTAATCTTACACATAATTGAGTTAAATATCTTGTATACATTTACAATGAGTTGGATTCTTTATAGTACAAGTAACAAAACAACTCACTCATTCAGTCAAGGACTTAATTGGCTCCTATAAACAGAGGCTTAGAAATTGGGTGGGCTTCAGATTTTCCTTAATCCAGCAGCTCTAGCTCAGTTTGTGGTGGGGTTTCTTTAACTTTTGCCCTCTTGAATGTTTGTAAGGCTTTTCTCACAGGCTGACCTCTCTAGTGGTAGCAAGGTATCTGCAACCCTACATCTGCAAACCACCTGATCCAGGGAAAGACACCTTCTGTTGATGTTACACACAGTGCTCAGTCACCATCCTGAGACAAACTCATCCTGAACACTTACGGGTAAGATAGTGGCAGGGGTAGAGAAGGTTCTGATTAGTGTAGCATGGATTCAGAGCTCTATTCCTGGCTCCAGGGATGGAGTCAACTTCTACTAGATCCCCCTAGATTACCGTAGAAGTCAAGGTCTGGGGAATAGGGAAGCGAGGCCACCTGTAAATAATGAGACAAGGATTTGTGAAATGCCTCTGGCTATGTTGTTTCCTGATAGGAACTGGTTCACTGTGCTCTTTGAGCTCTTACTTGGGGGTAAAATTAAACTGTAAACTCTAAAGCTGTCACAGAGTTGGATATCCAACAGAAGGAGGGAGGAATTGGGAACTATCCACAACTAAGTAATCAAAATTTGAAATTGATATGTTTGACTTTCATCTTGCTTTTTTGTTCTGATTCACCTGTGGGTGAAGATAATGAGGAAAATAAGTGAAGAATCAAGGAGCTTAGATAATTCAAAATGTAAGCCCAAATCAAATCATTGAGAGCTGACTTTTGGGTCAGGTTGCAACTCCAAAGAGAAAATAAAAAATGAATAAAACTGGCATATAGACATTGTAAGTGGTAAAATATTATTTATCTTCTATAACAAGTTCCTATTCTCATCTGGGTCACTATTGTATTGATAGGAAGTAGACCCTATGAAGTTTCATTTTCTTTGAAATTTTATTTTATTTTTAGCATCACTTGATTTCTCTGCCTTTACTAAGTGGTTAAGATTGCAGACTGACACTTATTAATTATACCAGATTTCTAGTTTTAATTAGAGAATCTCTTCTGAGACTAAACCTTTTACCACTAGGCTGTTTGAAACCTATGAGATAAAAAGGGAGAGTTCTTTCAGAAAATTATTTACATGATTTTAATTAATGATTATAATCTCCATGGTCATTTTTGCAAAAGAGCATTTAATCCCTTAACCAGTTTTCATGATTTGCATTTTGCAAAAACATGTTGGCCCTGCAGGCTTATTATCTCTGATTTGTGTTTTTTTTCCAGATGAAACTTATTTTGGGTAAGTTTTATTTTGCTACTGCTCCAAGCCTGGTTTCATACCTTAGCACCTGTTTCTCATGCAGAGCAAACTGATTGGTAGAAAAGTAAAGTTTGCTTCCTTTTGCCAATACAAAACATAGCCCTTGGCAAGGTTACCTTTGAAAACAGTTTTTCATGCAGAGACCGTATACAAGTAGCATTGCTGTTGCCAAGATCCTCTGACTAATGAAGGGTCGGAGCAATGGTGTATTCTTTTTCATTGCTTGCGGCACGTATATGTAGCATTTCTTCTGAGAAAAGGCACTCTAGCGTTTCAAACAGAAGCTAGAAGTTTAACCTTCCAGGAGGAAGGTCAATGTTAGTTTTTATTGATAACACAGAAGAAAGCTGCTTTATAAGAATATGAAAGATAAGTTCTGTGCTAAGTAGAAACGATTAAACAGTGAATTTTCCACCTTTCTTATGAAAATCAGTCTCAAACTATTTTACATTTCCAAAGTTGCTTTTTTTCCCTTCTCCTGGGTTAGGTGTCAGTCAAATCCTCCATACTGATGATGCTTAAAGCACTGGTCCCCAAACTGGAGTCCTTGATAAGGACTCAAGGCCCAGGACTCTGTGTACAGATGCTTATTACTCTTTTTTGGTGTTATTATGTACATATGTGTGTATATGTATATATGTTTATATATATGTGTATATATATAACATGTATTTTTATCTATGTATATAATTAGTTTTTTCCTCCATGTTCCATGTGTCAGAAGCTTTAGTGTTAAGGTGATAAGACCTTTAATAACATGCCCTAGGGAGAGATCCTTAGGTCATTGAGGGTGAGCACTTGGAAGGAATCAATACAGATCTCATGGGACCCCAGTTAGTCCCTAGTCACTTTTTGATTTCTGGCTTTAATATAATACCTTGTTTCTGCACTCACTTCTGACGTTGTGTTGCCATTGGCCATGAGTATCTCACCAGAACTGAACTGCTGCCAGCACCATGCCCTTGAACCTCCAGCATTGTGAATTAAATAAACTGTTTTTTTCTTTATTGCCATCAGGTATTTTGTTACTGTAACAGAAGACAGACTAATACAGTTCTTTTCCTTTTTCTCTTTTGGAACATCTAGTCATTCTACGATAGAACAAAAAGTACTTGCATTTTCCCTTAACAAAACAGATCTTCCATACCTCATAGCTTCACTCACAAAAGCATGTCTTATTTTCCTCACATATGGAGTTGTTTCCTATATTATTTCTAGTTTTAATTATCATATTTTAATTAGAGTTTTTAATTCTTAGTAAAACAATTTTTAGTGAAAACTAGCAAACATAAACTGTCTTATGCTACTACTCACCATTTCATAGTTGCTAAAAACATGTTTCTTCAATTTTTCATATTTATTAACAAATATAAATATATCTAGCTTATTTATCCCATAGAAACATGATATACCCAAGTATGTCATCTTTAAGTTATGTTTAATAATTAATATTTCAGTATTTTAAGCTACTTAGAAATGAGCCAGACATTTAATGAATATCTGTGACTTACCATAACCTTCAGTTTTGAATAACCAAAATTATTTTTTTAATTATTTTAAGTAGACAATTTTATAAAAACATTACTATTATTGAAAGTTTATAAACTTTTATCACACTTGGCATTTGCCTAATTCATTCATTTTTACTAATTACACTTGAATTGCTTGTAAAAATTTCCATGAGACATTAAACAAAGGCTAGCCACAGTATACTTTACAGTATTTTTATTGTTAACAAATAAGGCAAGAATAAACAATAAGAGATGCAAAAAAACTAATATTTCTACAAGAAGAAGGCAGGTATAGCCAGAAGGCAGAGTACTCAGATCTTTTAGAAATTAAGAACCTCATTTTTACATTGAGGTGAAAGCCTAAAAGAGGAACCATGGGATTGTGTCATGTAATGTTTTCAGTTTACCTGGTTGCGCATTTTCTTGAGATTGGCAGATGCTAGCATGTTCTGTGTCCAGTTTATCCTCTTGCAGTTGTCTTTTTGTTGGTGAGTTTCTTGAACAGCTCCCTGAACTCCATTCACAAGTCAAATTCTGGCCTTGACACTCTAAGGTCCCTGTAACCAACTTTGCCAACTTGAGTGCTCAAGTGAAAGAAATGAAGAGAGTGAAACCCAAATTCCTGTGAAATCCCAGAAATCATAGTTCAAAACTCCTACAGTAATAAACTGTTACTACAAGCCACTGCACAACCATTACCTTTAAAAGTGCAGCTCTTGCCAGTGACTTACTAGCCACCACAGACATCAAAAGACCATATGCTGGGCTGGGGTTGTAGCTCAGTGGTAGAGCGCTTGCCTCGCATGCGTGAGGCCCTGGGTTCGATCCTCAGCACCACATACAAAGCAATAAAATAAAGACATTGTGTCCATGTACAACTAAAAAAATATTAAAAAAAAAAAAGATCATATGCTCTCTTAAAACACAAATTAACTGGATTTAAATGCCAAAAAAGATGGGGGAGGAACAAGAAAGGAACTTATTTACAACACTTGGGCTCTATGAAGAAGACGAGACCTCAAAATGTGTCAGAGGCACTTTCCCTATGTTCTTCAAGAGATCTTGGGACTTGTCAGCAACACTTTTGAGTTACTTTGTGATGCAAGAGTGTAAAAGTCAACATTACAACAAGGTTAGTTCTATGGTGTAGACAAATGTCACCCAAAGGGTGTGTTGAAGACTTGGTCTCAACCCATGGTACTATTGGGAGGTGGTAGAACCTTTAGGAAGAGCGGCCTAGTGGAAAGAATTTAGATCACTGGAGGCATGCCCTACAAAGGGATATGGGAACCCCAACCCCTCCTCCTCTTCTCCTCCTCTGCTTTTAGCCACCATGAAGTGAGCAGCATCCTTCCCCACACATTCCCACCATGATGTTTTGCCTTGCTATGGGCCCAAAAATAACTGGGCCAAAGGACGCTAATCCAGGTGCCAGATCATTGTGCTTTACATTTCTATGAGAAAATTAAGTTTTAACTGTAGTTACGCTTTTATTTTTAAAAGCCCCATAAATTTAAACATAAGTTACATTTAGTTTTTCTGTAAGATACTTGCTTTAACTCCTATTCATTCATTTCCATCAACTATTTCTGCAATGTCACAGGGTTGCAGTGAATAAATCAAGTTCCTGCTGACAGTAGGTGGTGGTGTTCAATCCTGTATGGAAGTGTATGTAATATAGAAATACCATGCTTAATATCTGCTTCCCTGCCTTGTTTCTTAATTGGATCTGTACTCCTGGGGGCATGAGGTTAAAGTGAACAACAATGTAGAAACAACATTGCATTCCTGAAGTCAAGTCAATTAATCACATAGTGCATTTCAGAGAAGCTACTCCTAAGTAATTGTCATATAAACTAGGCCCATTGTAATTGTTAGGTAGTAAACATGAGACCAAACTGTTTTGTGCAACCTAAAACATATCAGAAGTTTACTACTTATAAGTCCCCTATGAGTTAATCCTTAAAACCTCATTGTTGGCACTCACAAATAATCATATAATTTTTCATAATCACATTGGTTATGTTTTCCCAGTGAGCCTATAATTACACATTTAACTTCTTCAAACAGAAGTTAATAATGATTGAAATTTTTAATTTGATGATATTTTATTTTTCTGTAATAACTTTCTCTAGTCTTTGTATAATACTGAGGATTAAAACATAAAGTATGTTGCATCTGGGCTGGGGTTGTGGCTCAGTGACAGCTCACTTGCCTCACATGTGTGAGGTACTAGGTTCAATTCTCAGCACCACATATAAATAAATAAAATAAAGGTCCATTGACAACTAAAAAAATGTTTTAAAAAAAAAAGAATGTTGCATTCTTAATAGTATTGAAACTCCACCTAGTGATTTTTATCACATTAAATGACATCTAATGTTATTTTGATTTTGATTTTTAATCGAGATTCAGCAATTATATTTTAAGCCTTCTTATTTCAGGAATATGTCCAAAGCTCTAAAAAGAGCTCTTGTGCAGTTTTCCAGGATCACTTCACCCTATCAGTACACAAATTACTTTTCAGCAACATAGTCAAGTGCTCAAGAAAACTTTCCCAGCTGGGCGCGGTGGCTCACGCTTGTAATCCCAGCACTTAGGGAGGCTGAGACAAGAGAATCGCGAGTTCAAAGCCAGCCTCAGCAATGGCGAGGCGCTAAGCAACTCAGTGAGACCCTGTCTCTACATAAAACACAAAATAGGGCTGGGGATGTGGCTCAGGGGTCGAGTGCCCCTGAGTTCAATCCCTGGTAACAAAAAAAAAAGAAAAGGAAAGAAAACTTTCCCACTAGTCTCATTAGGAAGCATTCAGCTTTTTAGTAAACATGCTCAGGAAGTACAATTCTTGCTGAACCAGGACAAACTATAAATTTTGCTGTTCACATTTTCTCATCTTCTCAGACATCCAATGTGTTTTACTTTTTAGATCTCTAAGGTGGTATTCCTGAGAGGGCTTGGTTAGTGTTTTTTTCTGAATCAGCTGTAAAAGGTTGCTCACGCTAGTCAGTCCAGTGAAAGGATGGGAAAGTGTGAACCCACAATTCCTCAGTCATGGTTCTGAGTTGTGGAAAAGTGATTATGAGAGAAACCAATTTGCAAAGACAAGTATGCTTCAGTAGCTTTGCCTCCAGTTTTCTTGAATGCACTTTATTTTCTCTAGACCCAAGCCGTTGGGTAACTTTTTTTTTTTTTTGATGGTGCTTGAGATTGAAACAAGGGCCTTGTATATACTAGGCAAGCACTGTACCAACTGAGCTATATTCCCAGCTCCCATTGGGTAACTTTTTATGCATAACTTTTTATGCAAAGTTAGTTCAAGTTGGGTTTCTTTCACATTCAACCAAAGGTACCTCCTGGGTTAGGTACTTCTCCCCTAAGTTTCCATAATACTCCCACAAACTGTGTGACCCCACTTACCATATTGCTTGGTGTTTGATTAGTTTGTAAGGAGAGGCTCTGTCTTTATATTACTTCATATTGAGTCCCGCAGTTAGTGGGTGTTGGGTGTCCAATGAAGAATGAATGAATAAGCAAGCATATTGATTTCAGTGCCCTACCCTTTTTCCAAAGAGGATTTAAATCTACTTGATTTTACATTATCTGGTCATATAATGACTCATTCATAATAAGACATATATAGAAATTGTAAAAAAAAAAAAAATTCCTATTAACAATTTTCTGAATAATATTTTCAGACCATAAAACTTTAAGGGAAGAATATACTCCCTCCCATGTTTTCAAAAACTTATTTTTAGCTAAGTATAGTTAACTCCTGGAGCCTGGTTTCACAAGATTGACCTAATCCTTTGTAAGAATTCATATGTATATTATTTCAAGTGTAGAAAACATATTTTATATTTATTTATAAATATAGAACTATATGTTTTCCATAACAAAGACCTTAACTTGTTAGATTTTCAGGGAAAGTTTCTCACACTGTAAAGTTTTGTTAATTTAATCATCTTCATCTGAGGAGCTTTCCAAGTAGAACAGCCTAATTTATTATTCACTTTTGGCTACATTTTCTCATTTGTAATATTTTTCATCGTAAACTTTTTACTTCAATTTGCATCCCTATAAATAATACGATATGCGTTTTAGTAATTAAATTCATGAATGACATTTTCTTTCATTTTACTTATATCTCAAGTCTTTATAGATATTGATTTTCAGAAACTAAACAGGGTGTTGATAAATATTTAAAATAACTCATTCTCTTTGCCCCTTATTCTCACTTTAACTCTGAACTTTAAAACCAGTGCATTTCAAATTTTTATCCATTAAGGCTTGATTTGGTATTATTCAATTTAGGAGTACAGCTACAATAAAGTTTTTCATTTTGTCTTCTTTACTCTGCTATTTAACCAACTAACTATTGCTATGAAATATTAAAATTAAGACTCACTTCCATTTCTAACATTTATATTTTGACATGGGACTGAGTTTCCTCTTTTTATTTAAGTGTTTTATTGGCAAATTATAATTATACATAATAGTGGTATTCATTGTGACATATCTGCACATGCACATGCACATGCTCCAGTTCCTCCCCTTGCATTCCCCCTCATCCCCTTTCTAAACTCCCTGGTCTCCCTCCTATTTTCATGAGATCCATTTCCCCTTTTTTTTCCTGTCTAGCATCCACATTTCAGAAAGAAAATATACAATATACCCTTGATTTCCGAATCTGACTTACTTTGCTTAACGTAATGTTCTTAAGTTTCATCCATTTTCCTGTAAATGACATAATTACATTCTTTCATATGGCTGAATAAAACCTCATTGTATGTATATACTACATCTTATAAAGCCATGTTATCTCAAGTATCTTTTGATGATACCTAGACTGGTTCCATAACTTGGGAGTCTTTTGAGGAATCTCTGTACTGGTCTCCATAGTGGTTATACTAATTTACAATCCTACCATCAGTTATAAGTGGCCCTTTCCCCCATATCCTCACCATTTATGATTTATGATTATTTGCTTCTTCTTATTTGCAATCCTACCATCAGTTATAAGTGGCCCTTTTCCCCCATATCCTCACCATTTATGATTTATGATTATTTGCTTCTTCTTATTTGCCATTCTAACCAGAGATGAAATTTCAGTGTCATTTTGATTTGCATTTTCCTGATTGCTAAAGATGTTGAACATTTTCTTCATGTATTAATTGTCCAGTTGTATTTCTTCTTTTGATAAATGTCTGCTTAGTTCATTTGTCCATTTATTGATTGGATTATACTTTTTTGGTATTAAATTTTTCAAATTCTTTATTATAGATGATAATCTTATGTCAGAAAAGAGCTAGAAAGATTTTTTCCCATTCTCTGGGATTCATTCTCTTATTTGTTGTGCAGTAGCCTTTTCATTTGGTGTCATCCTATTTATTAATTTGTGGTATTATTTCATGAGTTTTAGGATTCCTGTTGAGGAAGCCAGTGCTTGTGCCTACATGATGGAGTGTTGCCCTTGGGTTTTCTTATAGCAGTTGCAAAGTTCCTGGTTTCATTTCTAGGTCTTTGATCCATTTGGGGTTGATTTTTGTGACGTGTGAGAGATACAGATCTAATTTCATTCTTCTACATATGGATATCCTGTTTTCCCAGCACCATTTGTTAAAAAGGCTGTCATTTCTCCAGCATGTATTTTTGGTGCCTTTGTCAAGGATCAGATGGATGTAACTATGTGAGTTTATCTCAGTGTCTTCTATTCCATTGATTTATACATCTGGTTTTATGTCATTACCATGCTGTTTTTGTTATTATAGCTCTGTAGTATAATTTGAAATCAGTATTGTAATGCCTCCATTGTTAGTCTTTTTGCTCAGTAATTATTTTAGCCATTCTAGGTCTTTTATTCTTCCATATGAATTTTAGAACTATTTTTTTTTCCATTTCTGTGAAGAATTGTCTTTGGTGTTTTGATGAGGATTGCATTAAATATGTAGTTCACTTTTGGTTGTACGACCATTTTAACAATATTAATTCTGCCCTTCTGTGAACATCTCTAGCATCTTTTATTTTGTTTTTCAGTCTTCTCTAACTTTTATTGTGGAAATCTTTCACCTTGTTGGTTAGGTTTATTCCTAGATATTGGAGGGGGGTAGCTATTGTGATGAAATTGGCTTTCCTGATTTATTTTTCAGTGAACTCATTATTGATGTATTGAAAAGTTGTTGGATTTTGTGGGTTGATTTTGTATCCTGCTCTTTGTCTGACTTTATCAGCTCTAGGACTCCTCAGGTGAAGCTTTTTGAATCTTCCAAATGTAGGATAATATCATCTGCAAAGGGTGATAATTTGACTTCTTTTTTTCCTTTTTATTGCTTTTATTTCCTTCTCTTGCCCAATTGTTCTGGCTAAAATTTTTGGTACTATATTGAATAGGAGTGATGACTTTGTCTTGTTCTGGATTTTAGAGGAAGTCTTTCGCTTTTTCCCTATTCACTATGATGTTGGCTTACAGCTTGTTCATATATAACCTTTATAATGTTGAGGTAAGTTCTATCCCTAGTTTCTTTAATATTTTTATCATGAATGAGTGCTGAATTTTATCAAAGACTGAGTGATTATGTGATTTTTGTCCTTGATTTTATAATTGCATAAGTTATATTTATTGATTTGCATATGTTGATCTAACCTTGCATCCCTTAATGAAACCAACTTGATCATCATGTGTAATATTCTTAATGTGTTCTTGAATACAGTTTGCAAGTATTTTATTAAGAGTTTTGCATTTATGTTCATTAAGGATATTACTCTGTAGTTTTATTGATGTGTCTTTATTTGGTTTTTGTATCAGAGTGATTCTGTCTTCATGGAATGATCTTGGAATCCTCCACACATACATACACACACACCTTTCTATTTCATGAACTATTTTGAGGTATATTAACATTAGTTCTTTAAAGATCTGATAGAAGCCAGCTGAGAATCCATCTGATCCCAAGTTTTTCTTTGTTAGAAGGCTTTTTATTACCCCTATCTCATCATTTGTTATTAGTCTGATTAGGTTTTCTGAATACTCTTGGTTCAATTTTGGTAGGCTGTATACATATCTAGAAATGTGTCTGTTTCTTCTAGACTTTCCAAATTTTTTGTAATATAAGTTTTCAAAGTAGCCTATAATGATACTTTGAAGTTCAGTGATGTCTGTGGTGATATCTCCTTTTTCATCTTTAATTTTATTAATATGGGTCTTTTCCTTCTTTTGGTTAGTTGAGTAAGGGTTTATAAATTTTGTTTATCTTTTGAAAGAACCAACTTTTGTTTTTGATCCTTTGTCTTGTGTTTTTATTCTCTATTTCATTAATTTTGGTTCTGATCTTAAACTGATTTTGGAATTGGTTTGTTCTTCTTTTTCTAGATCCTTGATATGCATCATTAAGTTGTTTATTTAGTGTTTTCCTCATTTTTTAAATTAGGTACTCACAGCTATAACTTTTCCTCTTAGAGTTGCCTTTATAGTGTCCCAGAATTTCTGATGTGTTGTATCTCTTTTCTTATTTGACTCTGAAAATTTTGGAATTTCTTTCCTTATTTATTCTATGACCCATTCATCATTCAAAAGCACATTGTTCAATCTCCATGTTTTTATGTAGTTTCTGGAGGTCTTCCTGCTATTGATTTCTGATTTCATCCCATTATGTCCTGATAAGAAGTGAAGAATTGTATCAGATTTTTAATATTTGCTAAGACGTGCCCCGTGGCCTAAAATGTGATATATTTTGGAGAAAGTTCTATGAGTAGCTGAGAAGAGAGTGTATTCAGCTGTTGTTGAATTAAATACCATGTAAATGTATGTTGAGTGCATTTGATTTATAATACATTTTGGGTCTGAAATATCTTTGCAGATTTTATGTCTGAATGACCTATCTGTTGGTGAAAGAGGTGTGTTGAAATCACCCAGTATTATTGTACTCAGATCTAAACCTATGTCAGGTAGTATTTGTTTTATGTAAGAGTTCCACTAATGTTTTGGAGCATAAATATTTACTATTATTATATCTTCTTGTTGAGTTGTTCTCTTTACTAATGTGTAATGACTTTTCTTTGTCTTTTCTAACTAATTTTGACTGAAAGTCTGCTTCTTCAGATATGAGAATAGCTACTTTTACTTGATTTCACATTCCATTTGCATGAAATATTATTTTGCAGTCTTTTACTTTCAGCCCGTGGATGTCTTTGCCTGTGAAATGTGTCTTGCAAGCAACATGTAGTTCAGTTTTGATTTTTAACTCAATTTTCCTGTCTCTCTTAATTGGAGAATAAAGACCAGTTATATTCAGTGTTATTGTAGAGAGATATTTCTTGTTTCCTGACATTTTGATTATTTCTAATGTTTAAATTCATCCTAATTTTTATTTGCTTAAATACTAATAAGAATTATATGTTCCCAAGCTCTGTTTTTACCTTCTTCTGTGTGTATTATTTATTTATCTTCCTCAGTGCTTGTTTAGTAGTCATGATTTTTTTTTAGTTTATTTTTACATTGGAAAGGTTTTATTTCCTCTTTAATTTTATGGGATAGCTTTGATGGTTATAGCAATTTTGATTAGCTGTTATTTTTTTTTCTTCAGGGCTCAAAATGAATTGTTCCAAGCCTTCACGGATTTTGGGTTTTCTGTTATTCTGATTGGTTTACTTCTAAATGTGAACTGATGTTTCTGTCTTGAGACTTGTAGGATTCTATTCTTGTTCTGAATATTTGCCATTTTAATTATAATGTATGATGGAGAGTATCTTATTTAGTCTTGTCTATTTAGGGTTCTACATGCCTCCTATATCTGGATGTCATCTTATTCTCAAGGTTTGGAAAAGTTCCTGATACTATTTCACTAAATAAGTTATCAGTGCCTTAGCCCGTATCTCTGTGTCTTCCTCAGTGCACATGATTCTTAAATTTTGTCTCTTAAAATTGTCCCAGAATTCTTATATGTCCCAATCATGTCCTCTCTCCACACACACACACTTCCTCCTTTCTTTCCTTCTTTCTTTTGTTTTCTTTATTGCTCTTGGAGTGTTCAAGTTCATGTACCTTGCTTTCAAAGCCTGAAATTATATTTTCTACTTGAACTAATTTATTAACAAGACTTTCTACTGAGTTTTTTTTTTTATTTGATTGAGTTTTTCATTTCCAGGATTTCTATTTGGTTTTTCTTTTTTTAGAATTTCTATCTTTTTAAGGAAATGTTTTTTTCATAATGTGCATTGTCTTCCTTGGTTTATTCCTTAGATGATCTTTTAGTTCATTGATCATTTTAACAATCAACTTTTTGAATTCTTTATCTTTTATTTCCTCCACTTCAGTGTCTACAGTATCATTTATTGGAGGGTTTCATAGTTGAGGAGGCATCTTATTACCTCATTTTCTCAGATTTCGTGTATTTGTATGTTGACTTTTGTGTATCTATTGACAATTTTCTCTTCTATTGTTCTCTAAAGGAGTTTTTAGTAAGATGTATTTTTTTTTAACTATGTGCCCTGGGATGGATATATATCTTAAGTTTCAAAACTCTGATTCAGCATGATCATGCTGCTGTGTTCAGTCTCTAGCACTGCTTTTAGAGCAAATAATAATCACAAGTAGCTTTGACCACTTCAGAACAAAGCCATATGCTTATAAACCTTAAACAAAAACGAAAAACTTACTGTAAATGTTCTCCACAACTCCAGTAATCCAAGTGGAAAAGGGAAGCAATACTCTAGAATAGGCTGAGAAATTAGATATTAAGGAAAGTAAAATTATTGTTAAACTATGTTGTGCGTGAAAAGAAAAAAAATGAGTGGATTGAGATGAGCACATAATGCAAGAAGAAAAAGAGACAAAAGAGGAGACAGACTAAAGAAAGAATAATACCAATTATGCTTTAAAACATTAAAAGGAATAAATAAAATTTGATTACAAAATGCAATATGGAATCATTGGGGAAACTTTCAAATCAATACAGAAAATAATGCCTGTGAAATAAGTGGTTCACAAAAATTTTAAGTTATTTGAGATGGAGAGATTTCTTATTGAGCCTTCCAGATTTGGAATTCATCAGGTTTTTGTAGACTTAGTAATTTCCTATACCTCCTCAGCCCTACCTCTAAGTTCCTCTGGGTAGGGAGATAACATCTTCATCAGTCCACCTCTGACACAAATCAAGGAGGCTCTGTTCATTATTTTGTGTGTCTAGGGTCACAAGAAACAACCTGGAGGTCAAAAGAAACAACCCATAATTGTTAACTAGCAGCTAGGTCTGTCCCCTATCAGGAAGGCAGTCTTGTGTGCCTACCTGTAGAATTGCTTAGTGTACACAGTTGTCAAAACAGATGTGAGCTTGCGCATATAGATTTGGGGCTACACAGGGTTGTGGTGGCCCACAGCAGAGGTGTGGTGGACCAACAGTTGGCACTGAGTAGTCTATGTTAGGCACAGGGCAACTGCCCCAGCTGGCTGGGGCACATGTATAGATAGGCCTAAAGTTTGTGCACCCTCATTGGTAGCCTACATGTGTGGGGCATTGTCTGTAGTCTGCCTCTGTGGCATAGGCAATGCTGCTGGGGCACAGGCAGCTTCTCCTGTCTGCTGGAACACAGTTGTCAGCAGGCTCACCTCTGGTCATACTTGGTGGTAGCTGATGTTTTTGCACTTCTGTGGGCCATCTCTATGGTATGTGCTGCTACTGTGACTGAGGTAGACTCTGCCATTCACTGAGGCTCTGTGTGTGTGTGTTTATGTACGTGTCGGTAATAGCTCTATAACATCTTCATGCAAAAAGTAAAATACTTCATATTTCAAGAAAATAAGAATACCTTAGTTTTCCTTTAAACATCTAAAATATTTTAAATGCAAAAGAGTTAATGAGGAATGAGTTAAAAAGTATTGTTAGTGGTCAAAGTCAAGATATGGTTGAGGATTTCCCAGTCATATTCTTTAGGAACATTCTTGTATATTGTGACCTATGACTGTTACTGTCTTGCTATTACTCACCTTGAATTTCTAGCAATAGTTATCTTATTTAAATGCTGTATTTTGAGGATTTGGGGGTATTTGTAAGAAGTTTTTTGGCTGTTCTACCTTTTTATATTTTGTCAAGTGTACTCTCTGAAACTTTAGCCTGGTAAAGTTGAAGTGATAAAGATGACTGTCTTTAGACATGTGGAATTTCAGCTGAAATCCTTGTGGACATGTGTTGTAAGCATATAGATTAAGAATAAATATTACTGTTTAGAATAAATCTGTCATTCAGGCAGAGTGATATACTAACATCATGTTAGGAAACTGTAAGCCATAGAAAGTTAGGGAAAGAACCAGTCTAATGCTGCCAGAGAAGATGTATTCATGAAGGAATCATTTAGCAAATTCAGATTCTGTGGATGTATGTAGGATGAGAGTGTTAGGTAGGCCTTTAAGAAATTTTATGATTTAGGTAATTTATTGAAGTATTACTCTAAAATATAGTGGATAGAAAGTAGATTTTAAGGTACCAATGAATGAATGAAAGTTGAAAAAGAAAGAACAGCAAGCTCTGTACTAAATGATTTGGTCAGTACTAATGAAAGGAGGGAGAAAATAGAAAAGGGAAGTTTCTTTGGAATTTGGGAAACCTCAGCTTGCAGAAACAGAAAGACTGAGAGAAATGAGAAGAGAGGAGAAAGAAAGTAAGAGAGACAGGAAGGAGAGGAAGAAAGAAAAAATTGAAAAGACAGCAGGGGAAAGTTACTCTAGGAGATGTTTTCTGGCTAATTTGACGCCACATATGAGATATGTGACAGAGTTCTTAATTTTCAGCTGTTCTTGAGTCCTGAAACAGATAGCTCTTGTCAAATTTGCTTTATTGCCTCACCTGAGAACTTCATAGGAATAGATTGAGTGTAGTAGGATTATGGAAATCTTAGTTCATCCATTCCTGCTTTACAATCAGGATATTAAAGTGCATGTTTTGGCATTTAAACCAAGAATTACACTTTGAGAATTGCAGTGAAACAACCCAGTTCATCCAGCAGTGCAACCTAAATTGGTAGTGCTATTTATATCATAGTAACATATAAAATTGTTACCAATTAACTTTGAGACATTTTATTTGGATTCTAATTAGCTAAGACAGCTTTTACTCCAGTTAGAAACCACATTTATTTGGTTTTAAAAATAAGTGTTAGGGCAATGCCTTATCTACTTCACCTTCAAAATTACTGAATTTAAAAGATTTAGAGAAGTAAACTTTTTTTAAGGATTCATTTTTATTTACAACAGTTTCCTTAAAATCCTGCTGCAAATTAAATTGCAATTCCAGTGGTAGTTACATAGTAGTGGGTTTTCTGGGTTTTCGCCTCTCTATTTTAGAAGGCTTTATGCTCTGCTGCATTCTGGAACTATCCAGCTCTAAATTATCTTAATCTCTCTAGTCCAGATAATAAGGACTAGAGTTAGAGGAGGAAAAAAACTGTCCGAAGCCAACTATATATTTTTAATTATGTGACATTAACCTGGTTATCTTTTTATCTATGTTTTCAGAAGTGCTGAGATCCTTGCAGTTGAGGTTTGCTTTACCCTAATGAGTTTATACTAATGAGTACTGTTTTGATTTATGCAACTGAAACAACAGTAGGATAAGCAGATGCATCTTGTGAGATGGGTTCAAAGCATTTGTAGTGATAATGTATGCCCTTATTAAGTAAACTCTGTTGGTGACTTGAAAACAGTATAATTTTTCAGTTTTCATTTTGTGGCAGTTTCTTTCTTCATGCAATCATGAAAAGGTCTTTGCATTTGCCAACATGAAAAATAAGATTTTTGTAGTAGAGAAGAGCTGTTAAAATTGTCTTTAAGAGTTAATGTCTCTGAACATGACAGTGGTTTTTAAGGACTATTATGCTTCTTGAAGATGAAGGCAATCCTGAAGGAAACCATCATTACGAGATCAGAGTCTTAAGATTACATGTGTTACTGAATTTTTTGCAGAGTTTGGCTTTGCAAGACCTTATTGGATATAATGGAGTGGGATAGTGAACATATTAATTTATGATGAGATTTTTAGCATTGATAGATTAATTTATAAAGCTGTTAACAGGAAGAAATGCTTACACTTAATCTTCTATCTTAATACATAACATTTTAATTTGAAATATATGTCATGTGTCCAAAGACATATCCTAAGACAGCAATAGAGAAAGAATCAACCAACCAACGTAGATGGGCAATTCTCTTTGTAAGATTATTTCTACAGACTATGATTTGACCACCAGAGTGCTGTCTAGCTTCAAAGTAATTATATCTAGTTATCTGGCATATAAACTGGAAAAAAATGTTATTAGCACTATAGAACTCTGTTTTGTGTATGTATGCATGAGGAAGATTTTGAAAGTAGAAAGATATGTATAAGGAGTTATCAGTGCCCTTCTCTTCATCCCGCTGTGTGAGATATGATATTCTTTGAAACTAAGAAAAAGAAGATACCTCTCTTTCCAGCTATGATCAAACTAGGTGGAAGGAAAGAAAAATCCTCCATTTCTTCTTAGATCAGCAAAATGTTTTACTCTGTGATTTCCTAAGTTAAAAGCTATGGTTTCTTGCTTTTTAATTTCCTTTGTGTCTTACCTATGAGTTCTTATTTTGTATGCATTCTACTATTTGCATGATGCATATACATAAAAGCATATTAACAAAGATAACAGAAAATTACCCTTAAAATTATTTCCTTGAAAAAAACTCCTTTTAAAAGATTTTCCTTAATTGTTTCCTTGTACATAATTAGTACTCCTTTTCTTTTTTCTTCTTTGACCTAAAAAACTTTGTCCTTGATGTTCCTCTACTCAAAATAAAACATATATCTAAATTAGCCTAAACATATGCCAAATTGTTGAATTAAGTTCTGGTTTCCTGAATCTTTAATATCTATCTCTTTCGTTTTGTTGTTTTGCAGTGCTGGGCCTCAGCGTGCTAGGCAAGCACTCTACCATTGAGCAACACTCATGGTCCCTAATGTCCACCTCCTATTAAAATACAAAGTTGCTTATTTAATTAGATATAGCATAACAGAAAAAGGGAAAAAGTGTTGTAGTTTCAATAAACATGACTAAGTTGCAAAATTTAGGACACGTTTTCTGTGTAATTGTTTTTATTATTTCTCTTAATTTTTCCCCTGAAATAAATAGTATGTTTCATGAAAAAGATCAAAATATTTTCTTCATATAGACTATGATGTGTGTCGGGGGTGGGGGGTAAAATCATAGAACTTCAGATACATTTTTTAACAGAATTATCTCATGATTTGTTTCCCGTGGATTAGATGTTCTATGAGTATTTTCTTACATCATTCCAAGGCCAAGAGAATTCCAATTGCCCCATTAGCTAGCACTGCTGTACATGTTTGATATTTTTTCTTGGTTTTGGTTTTGAACTGTGTCAGTGTTTCCAATGTCAATGCTATTTTCCAGGCATCCATTGCTCAGCATCAGCATTAAACATTCATTTTGGGCTAATGCTTGTCAGAAAAGTCTGTTAGCAATTAGGAGTATTTATATTTTATTGGTGTAAAGAGAACTTGTTTTTTTTTTGCTAGCTTTAACAAAAACATCTTTGACTCAAAGTATTTCATTGAGCTTTCATGATAATTGACTTTTGATATTTTAGTAAAATGAGTATGTCAAAATATTTAACTGAAAATTAAATGTTATATGTATACTTTATTGCACATTTTTTATGAAATGTGTTAGATTATACAGGCAAAAATCAACAACCATGATATTTTTACATGGTGAATATCATGAAAAGAATTTTTAAAATGATATCAGAAGTCAAAGATTTGTTCTTTTCAAGTTCCTTAGACTATCTGAAAATGTAAGTAAATGTGATATGTTGACACAAAAAATATACATATATATAATTTTTTATATAGTAGTGTAGCTGATAACTATCAGTAAATGCCCAAGTATGATTGTCAAAAAGGAAAAATGCAATTTGAGAAAATGTGCTTATACATAATTGAGATCTTACCACACGATTTGTTAGATTATGAACTATACTTCAGAATAATGTGCTTAGCCCATAACTTAGAGTTGACTGTATTTTTATTTTTCAACAAATTACAGGTATTTATGAATGTAAGAAAAATCTTTGTTACATGTTCAAATACTGGATTAATTTCAATTCTCCTGTAAAGATAAACTTAGTTTAATAGGGAAATATAGAGGAACAGATCCAAGTTTGTATGGCTTGTGACTTTTATAACGTATCTCCTCTCCCTAAAGAAAGCAAAACAAAATTATAGATGCAAAAGTATGTTCCAAATGTGCAATAGTCTTTATGGTAATTAAAATATCTTATAAAAATTTATAAACATATTTGACCATGTGAATAAATACTGGGTCTTCTTCAAGGCCTTAGAGGGGACCCATGAAATCTAGACATCTTCAGATTTGTACATTATACAAAATGACATTCTAGTAATATAATTATTCCCCTAAATTTTTGTTTTCTAGTCACTAATAAGACTAATTTTTATAAACACTTATTTTAGGAGTGTTTTTGCATGTTTGTTTATTCATTCAATGTTTATTGACTTCTACTGTGTATGATGTTCTGTGCTTACTAATAAGAATAAAATGATGTATATTTCCAGAAGGAAGATAAAAGTAGTACACATATAACTATAGAAGTACATGAGGTAGATATGAAGATTTTTTTCATGTGGCTCAAATAATACTATAAAAAAATCCCACATTGTTATGCATTTTCTTCTATGTTGTATAAATTATTACATAAATTATTAATTATACCTATCACATTTCTTTTAGAGTATTCATTCAACAAATATAAAATACATCCTAGAGTGTGTCTTTTAGGGCATTTTTTCAAAACATAATGTAGATTCAAGGTTATATGAATATAAGAATGAATATTATTATAAAAAGAAAATTAATAATTTATTTTTCAGAAAATAATTTCATTTGGACAATATATTTTTTATTTAACTCATTTTGTCCCATTGTCCCAGATGAGGAACACCTATAAAAATTTAAATATATACATATATATAATAGGTATATTATAACAAGAATATAGTGATATTATAACATAATGACTATAATATTTATTAACATAATAACATATACAAGGTGTATATTGTGATATCCAACCTCTTTTAATGTATCTGAGTCAATTTTGTTGAAATATTCACAAAACTGAAAATTTGGGACTTCACAAGTTGAAATATTATTTTGCTTTTACATCTAAATATTTATCTCTTATTTTCAAGATATAAATGTTTTATTTAATTTCAGATATAACTTTCACATTTATTTTTATACCAAATTTAGTCTTTAAAAAGGCATATCTGTTGTGTTTTGAAAACCAAAGTTGAAATGAGAAATTTCTATTACTACTTTTAAGTAGACATTATAATTATTAAAAAAGTGATAGCTTTGTGAAAATATGCAAATTTGTGTAAAATATGAAATAAAATTTATATAAAAGAGATGGTTTTATAGTTCTCAAGAATTCTCTAAATTTAAGTTACTCTAATATTAAAATTATAATAGTTATGTTCAATCCTTTCAAGTCTTGTGATAAGGCAGTGATGCCATATTTATAGCAAGTACATATCCTAGACTTTTTAAATTAACAAAAATATTTCAGAGATGATCTGTATATTTTATTTATATGTTTTATAAGTTAGTTTTATTATATCTTGGATATTTTAAATGTTTTTCTTTAACTCAACATAGTGACTTGGACAATAACAGTACTAGTTAGCAGATTATGAATGATCTTTTAGATTTCACAACCTTCCTTATAATCAACTTCATGATGTTTCTTATTCCCAGGAAAGACGTTTTGGATTAGGATGCTGAAGTTTGAAAGCCTAGGTTTGCCTGCTTTTTCTGTTCCTACTTTCCCCTTCATAACATTTCGGGAAGTCCTTACCAAGAAGGAAGTTTGTGAAAATCCTAGCCAGAAACCTAATCTTCTTGCCTTTCCCTCGCCCTCGCCCTCGCCCTCTCCCTCCTTCTCACTTCTCCTCCCCCTCTCCCTGTTTCTTTCTCCCTCTCCTCATCTCTTATATCAGAGTTAGGCAACCAAAGGTTTTGCCTTGGAGTTTCAGTTCAAGTTATTAGCTGACCCATTTTGATTGATTGATTGATTGAGTTGGGGGCCTCACTCTGTTACCCAAGTTCATCTCAAACTCCTGAGCTCAATGTATCCTCCTGCCTCAGACTACCAAGTAACTGCGCCTCACCACTTTTGGCAAAAGGGACCCTTAAGCAACCAAATTTGAAATCTTTGTGTTTTTTATTTTTGTCATGTTGGATCCATTTTGTCCCTTGTTTTCCTGTGTATTAAGCAGTGTGATTGATGCTGTTTTTTCCTAGGGGTCTATAATCAATTATGCACCTTGAATGATTAGCCTCGAGGATAGGAGCATAATTAGAAGTACAACTTATTTTGAATTGTCTTCCCCTTCATCATAAATCATTCTATAGTCACAACATACAGGATGTCAATTGCTATATGTGTTTTTGAATTCCAAATTTTTGCCATTGATAAAAATAAAAGAGCTGGGTACTGTGGTGCATGTCTGTAATCCCCGTGGCTCCGGAGGCTGAGGCAGGAGGATCAGGAGTTCAAAGCCAGACTTAACAATGGCTAGGCGCTAAGCAACTCAGTGAAACCCTGTCTCTAAATAAAATACAAAACAGGACTGGGGATGTGGCTCAGTGGTTGAGTGCCCTTGAATTCAATCCCCAGTACCAAAGAAAATAAAAAACAAAAGAAATAATTTGGCAGTATCTGTTATGATTTGAATATGAGAAGTCCCTTGAAATGCTCACATAGCAATTCAGGAATGCTCAGATTTGAAGTGATTAGATTGAGAGTTATAACCTAATCAGCAGATTAATCCATTTGATGGATTAATAATTTGAATGAATTATTTGGTAGTTACTATAGGGAGGCACAGTATGTTTGGAGAAAGTAGGTGACTGGGCACACCCTTGGGAGTTGTATTTTGTCCCTTGCTCTGTCTCTGCTTCTGGCTGCCATGAGCTGAGCAGCTTTCTTCCACTGTGCCCTTCTGCTGTGATGTTCTGCTTTACTTCAGTCCCAAAGCTATGGAGTTGGCCAGCCATGGACTGAATCTCTGAATCTGTGAACCCAGTTTCTTCCTTTAAGTTGTTCTTGTCAGATATTTGGATCATAGCAATGCAAAGCTAACTAACACGGTATATTCCAAATAAAATATGTGGGTATCCTTTGATACAAAAATTCTGTCTCTAGGAGTTTATATAACAGACAAACTCTCATATTCATGAAATAATATTTAAGTAATTTACTGCATGTGTATGTACTAAATTGTTCTTTTTGGGGGATGGCAAAGGGGTTGGGTATTGCACCCAGGGCCTCACACATGCTAAGAATGCTCTTTACCACTAATTATACCCCCAGCCCCTCAAACAAAATAGTGCTACATGTGGAAGGTTGAAAAGTAAAATGTAAAAACAGTATGTAGGCTGTACTGTTATTTATAGGGAAGCAAATTGTATTCACACCTTCATGCATATATATCATACACAGATATGTAAACACATACACACACAACATATATTTGTAAATTCATAGTTTACTGCTGGAAAACTATTCAAGAAATTGCTAATATGGTAGCCTCCAGGGAGAAAAATAAACTAAGTGAGATAGCAGAGGGAGAGGTAGATTTCATTTTCACTATCTTACTGTTGTAGCTTTTATAAAATATTGATCTAAAAACATCTAAAATTAAAATAAGTTTAAAAAGCTAAGATTAAAAAGAAGTAGCCCACATGAGAACCTCTAAAGGAAACAATGTACAGGAAAGCTCTCTGAATCATTTAGCCTTGAAACTGAGATAAAATCACCAAGGCCTTTAGGTTCATCTCCCTCCATCATATATATTTTTGAGTGAATACTATACTATAAATTTCTGAGTGAATAAGAGAATATACTAATCTGACAAGGCCAGCGATCTAGCTTGCATTATAGCATTATAGTAATGTTTCATTTCTAAATTAATAAATTAGTATTATGTAGGAGTTTGATTTTCATGATTTTTTCTCAAATTTTCTGTAAGAATAAAATAATTTCTGGAGTGCTAAGATGAGGAGCAGGTCCTGACTCGTGATATAGATGAAGTGCTGCCTTCACAAGACCCTGCCAAGCTGCTGTTTGGCACCCTCAGACAATATCTCTGCTCCATAACTGTAACAAAACCTAGGTGCACATGTTGTTCACTAACCATCTCAGGTCTCCTCTTTTCATTTTCTTTTCATTTCTTCATTTTTAAGATTCAAGTCCCAAGAGAAGTGGAAAAATGAGTGCTCATTATCTACATTGCAAATTGTGATATTATTTCTCAAAAAGTGACACTTTATGGATATATAAAATAATCTTTATACAGAGTAGCTCAATATAGAATTAAAAGCACAAAAACTGAAGTAACTGATTGACATAAATATAGGTGTGTCTGCAATATGTATTAATAAAGGGAGCTATACTATTAAGAGGCCAGAAGCAATCTATTTCATTTTCAAAATATCAAGTGAAAGTTATCTCCACAATTATGAATACTTAAACAGTATTATTGCTTCTCAATATATAACACATGCAAACATACCCCATCATTTTTATTACCAAAAAGGAAAAAATAATTAAAACTATAAAACGCTGTTTTAGTGTCATTTTAATGTGCCTTTGTTATTGCCATTTATCTCCTGGAGATAATATGAAAAATAAATTGAGAAATAACGTATCAGTAGATGATAAATTTTATTCATAGCAAACTGTTTTTAAAAAATCACTATTGTACTGTTGTTTTTCATCTAAGAGAACAACAGAGAAAACAAGAAAGGCATATCTATTATAAATATGTGATATTTACATCATGTTGAAAGGAAGGGTTTGCTATTTTTCCCCTAAATTTTCAGTTTAGTATACTTTCTGGGGGATGATTTCCACATTACCTAATTCTTTTAAACATAAGCAAAAATTTTGTTCATGTTAATGAATGCATATACAAAGGAATTTCTTTCTTTTCAATATAGATTTGTGTTATAGGTTACACACACAGATCCTTCTCTTGTGAATCTGGCAGATTAGGAATAATTTTAATATTGGGCTTGTTTTCATACATGTTAATTGTTTTAGGCTGAGGGGTCCTTGAGGGTGGGAGAACTGGAGCAGAAAGAGACTGACAGTTCAAGTCTTTGAAAGTGAAATTAAGGTAAGATTACTCAAATGTCTTTACCTTATACTTAACCCCAACTCAGACTTTCTTGTAACAGAAATATGAGGCTAAATGCTTAGATACATGACTGTGAGGAATTCTGTAAGACACTAGACTATCTCCTTTTTCTTGGAGAGCTATCACCATTGTTTCTCAAACCCTTGGAGATAATCTGTAGGACAAATGACAAAGTTCTGGGTTCAACAATGCCTCCTCTTTGTACATGTAAGAATGTCAGCTTTCCATTGTGAAAAATTGAAGCAATTTTTTGAAGAGGAGAAAAAGTGAACTTCAAATAAAAAAACAAAAATACACACTTCAAATATAAAATATGTCTTGACATAGTAACTGAAAAGAGCATGATATAACATTGTGTCTCAAGTATAACAGTGTATGAGATACAAGAAAGAAAAACAAACACTAAAGAAAAGAAAATAGCTATGTTTTGGAAAATAATAAAAGGAAATATATGAGAAGTGACCACATTAGACTCATAGAATTATTTTCCCTTTGTCTTCTTTCATTTTTTTCCGAATTTCAGATTTTTTATGAACCTGTATTGTTTACATAATAATAAGGTAAAAGAAAAGACCTACCCTATGGAATTTTTAAATTTGATTTAATTTAATGAGTTTTGGTGATGGGGATTGGACCCCTGGGCAGTCTATCAGTGAGCTACATCCCTATCCCATTTTATTTTTTTGAAACAGCTTCTCTTAAGTTACCAAGGCTGGCGTTGAACTTGCAATTCTCATGCCTCAGCCTCCTGAGTCTTTTGGATTACAATGTAATCAAGGCAGGCTGTAAAATTTGGAACTTAATAATTTTATATTGTTCATGTTTTTACAATTACTTGTTTGTGCATTAATTTATTACTGTGTACATTTATGTGTTGTATGTCAAAAAAAAAAAAAGACAAGGAAATAAGCCATAGAAAAAATGAAGTATGAGAAAAATATTTAATTGACTGATTCTTCAAAAAATATTAGTATAAGAATCGCTTTAATATTTTAATTCCCAGATTGAGCATGTTACATTCCTTTTTTTTTTTTAGAATATTACATTTCATTAGGAGTTTATTTAGTATATTTCCTGTAACATGGAATTTAGCTTATTTGCAGCAACTGAATAGTTTGTAATTATTAGTTGTCATAACCTTTAGGGAATCTGTTCTGATTGTGTTCTTTCCATCCTTGATAGGATAATTGACTTTAATTATTGTTAAAAGAGTATTCTTTTTCAATTTATATTATAATATTAAAATATGGATTTTATACAGATGGATTTCTAGTTTCTTGTGGCCTCATATCCATGGCCACAAAAGCATGATATCTGTATGCTAATATGCTTACTTAATCTTCAATACATTATATTTTAATAATATAGGAATGCCAGGCTACGGAAGAGCAAATGAAAAGGTCATTTTTTATTCATGTACTACTGAATGTACCTTCTGCTTGTAGCTCATTATACATGCAGTTGAGCCCAATTTTTTAAAAGTGCAAAGCATACCAAATTAAACCACAAGTTTCACAACTGATGTTCCTTTTGTAAAAGGAATGCTCTCCATCTTTTCAATTTTATTTATTCTGACTGCTTGTTACTCATTTGTGCTTCTCTCTTCTCTGTTATAGCCAGGATTTCTAATCCCATTTCAAGCAGAAGGCTGCCACTTTTCATCAGAGAAGAGGCAATAAATACGCATCACACTTACATATGCGGGCTTTCATCTGGGGAGCTCAAAGTGTTTTATGCATAAGTAGCATTTCCCCTGACTTTTTTTTTTTTTTAAAAGTGGGAAGAATGAAGTCTAGAGAGCTTAGATGACTAAAGGAAGCCCACACCTGTACCAACAGAAGCCATGATTTTAATTAAATATATATCTGTTAAAATACTCAGGATTCCTTGACCTGGATATCAGCTTATTTGCTCTGCTTGAAGAGTAGCAAAATTACAAAAAGTAAAAACTGATACTAGCACATTCATATCATAGCCCAGTTAAGGCCATGGTGAAATAACAAAAATCATCTGTAATGTAGAGTAATTTTATGAACCTGACTATTCTTTGAATGCTTTTAAATAAAAAAATATAAAACTAACTGGGGATGAAAAAAAAATCTTTTCAGGGCCAAATTTTTGACAGATTTGTGTGTGAAAGGGCCAGAGAAAGGCAGCTGATCTGGGCACAGCAGCAAGAAAGGCTGGGTCTAGGAATGAGTTTCGCCCCTGCCTCACCTTCTTTTCCTTCTAAAGCCATAAATCATCTTAATGGTGTTAAATTAAATGTGGATAATTAGTTGTAAAAATATAAGTAAAAGATTAACAGAAAATAGAAAAAGAATTAAAAATGAAAAAGCAATAACAACTTCTAAAGATGACTGGATATGGGCCTTTGATTTTAAACCTGGCTTACACTGTATCAGTGAGGTAAGGCTCTGAGCATGTGGAAATTCAAAGGAATGGGGAGCTGAAGGTATTTTTTCACTCCAGTTTTGGTGCTGGAGTGCAGATTCATTTAATGTGTGTGTTGGAGTTTGAATATGAAAGGATTGTGGGATGACTTGCATTGAGAAAGGAGGTTGTGTGTGGGTGGGGGTTGGAATGAGAAAACCAGAGTAGGCTGTGTTTGAGAGAGAGTGATGTGGGAATTGAGAGATTTAAATGTAGAAGGTAAATGTTTCTGCTTTCTGTGATGAGTTGAACTTTAGGAAGATAGATTCCCAAAAAGGGGTTTCAGAAGTATAACTTGACATTGATAATTAGTGGCTGCATGAAGTACTACTAGGTGACAATCACTGAACTCACTGGCATGTGATATTTTTTGCCTGGTAAAAAAGTGTATCAAAAAACACTTACACTGGGCTGGGATTGTAGCTCAGCGGTATAGCGCTTGCCTCGCATGGATGGGGCCCTGGGTTCGATCCTCAGCACCACATACAAAGTAATAAAAAAATAAAGACATTGTGTCCATCTACAACTAAAAAAATATTTAAAAAAAAAAAAGCACTTATACTAATTAAAGATGGCTAGCTGAGAGCAAGGAGATCAAATAATATTAAACATGTTCACACTATCTTACTCTACCTCTTTACCATGTATAATCCAAACCTACAAGAATTTCTTAAATAATATAATTGTTAAATCTACTCTGAGTAAAATTTTCATTCCCATTTAACTGAAAAATGGCCTGAAGAATTCACTAATACCAATCAGTATATATTTTTAGCTGTGGTATATCTATGTATACAGATATGTGGGTATAGAGATATTTGGGTATTATGTAGATTTATACTTAGTTTAATATTATTACATATATAGAAACTTTAAATTTCCTACCGAATTCCTAGATACACACATATAGACATATTCTTTCTAGAAAATCACTTTAAATATGACTCTGTATGTAGGTATGATGAAAAGAACTTAATGTTTTTCCCCAAATTATCCTTGTTAAATATTTAGAAATATTCCTGGTTATTGTAAACGCCTGTCAATACAGTAGGTGGGGGAAATTGTGGATATATTAGCCTAGAAATATAAACATTTTAGGACATCAAACACCTTTCTTGTATTCCCATTACAAACATTTTGTGCTCAATTGCAGCCTAACCATGATGTTCTGGATAATTCCTTTGGAGAACATAAACAGCAAACCAAGGGGACAGAATAATATCCTGGTGCTTATAGATGTCCTTCCTTAGCCTTCTCCCGATGGCTAAAAAAGTTGTTTGTCTAGGCGCCCACCAGACCAGGGGAGAATTCCAGGTTGTGCAGAATGGAGCATCTCTGACATATCATCCTGCTGGAGGCACCATGGCCAAGTCTGGTGATGAAAGGATCTCACTCATCAGCCTGCCCACACTCTAAAATCTCATGGTCTTGGAGCAGGTTCTCAATTCCTCTTGACTGTAGCTTCTTCAGAGGTAAACAGAAAGAGGTAATGACTTTTCTAAGGCCCCTGCCAGCTCTGATACTAAGAGATTATGCCATTTTGTGTCATCTTCACTGGGACTATTCCTTGTCTATACCTTTAGATAATGCACCACAGATCAATACCTTGAGAAAAATGCACTGAAATTTACACTCTGTGGTAATAATATGGAAAAAGCACAGTGTGGTCAATACTCAGATTATGAAAAGTTGTTCCACAGACTATTAATAGGTCTTACACTTGGGAAACACTCAGTCAAACCAAGTGAACCAAGCCTGTGTTCTACAGCACTGTTCAGAGATTTTTCTGTTTGTATATGCATTGTGACCCAAGGATCTGAAAGTTCCAGAATGCAGTGTTTTTCCAAGTGATTTGACTGAAGATACCTTTTATGTGCAGAAATTCTTCCACTTTGGGAAGCAATGTATTTGGCTGTTCTCCATCTATCCACAGCATAGTTAACTAAGCAATCCTCAGATGTACTGAACATTCTTCTTGCTAAAATTTACCCTTCTGCTGGTTTGCTTTAGTCTCAGGGGATCACTTCTGTACCAGTGCCTCCAGGCCTTGAGCTGTTAATTCAGTATTAGAAAGAATCATAGGAATATCAAAATAAGGCATCACAGATCTGGCCTATATTTACCTGGTGTTTTAGCATTATAGTTGCACACATTAGCAGGGTTCATTTTGACATAATGATAAATGTTCATTCTTAATTTTCAGTACATCCCTTTTCTCTCCCCTTCTCCCTCCCCTTCTCTTTCCCCCGACCTCTTTCTCCTACTCTACTGGTCTTCCTTCTATTTATTGTTTTTTAAACTTATGTATTATAGTAATTTATAACCCTCTTTCCCTTTTTTATATGAGAATGTATCTACGTAGATAAATTGTAGAGGAGGAGTACATGCATATCTTAGCTTTTGAATTATTTCTAGCTTTATGTTGTTTCTCTTAGAGAAAGAGCATGAACTTTTTTATCATGTCTAAAACTTCTACTTACTGGATATAACAAATGAGATCACTATCATATTGAGCTTCTGTTTCTATGATTATAAACTGGAGAAGGTAAAATAGACTATTGTTTTGCAGAATTATATAAGTGAAAGCTCAGTTAATCACCAGGTTTTGTGTACTCACTAATGTTAGCTAGCTTTATTTGTTTATTGTCTAGCAAGTGGTCCTAGAGCTAGGAGTCCAGTAGTTTTATTTTATTGTTAACTCATTGCTCACTAGCACAGCATACAGTATTGTTGGCTGTAGGACTTAGGCTCTGTATATTTATCAAAAGAGGATAAAATCATCTAGCAGGAAAATTTCAAGGGTAAGCTGAGGTACCAGATACGTAATTAATTTTGAAGGATTGAAAAAAGATACTGGCTAATATCACTTATTCTTACTACTACTAGCAAAGTTATTATTGAATATTAGTCTTACAGTAGAACTTTTGTTTCCAGTGAAATATCTATCATAATGAGATTGACAGAAAAAAAAAAAGGATACTATATTAACAAAATCCCTTAGGACATTTTTAAGAAAAAGTACTGAGCTTGCCATTTTCCAACTTACATGAGAAAGTTTATATGTTTTAAATACTTGTATACAGGTTCTTTCATCTTCAACTGCACAACTGTAAAAGATTTAAAGTTTTTGAAGATTGTGCATTTAATTTTTAGCTGAATTGTATATAGATCAAATCCATGCATCAGAAAGGCTCCAAAAAGAGTATTTATAGAGCGTAGGGAGATAAAGTTAAAAATTTATAGGTCTTTGCTGTCCATAAATGGGAAAGATGTGAAAAATGTGTTTTTGAGAGGCTTAAAAATAATATTTTAGAACTCTAGGAAACCCTTTAAGTTCTTACATAAGAGTCATTACTTTTATTTCTTCTAGCATATTTAAGATATGTCATTATTAAACCTGTTAACTTTATGATGCAAAGATACTATCATTATTGAAATTTTGTTTAGTTATTTTAAAACATTTTAAAAATTCTGATATGAAATTGTAATAGTTTAGTACAAAAAAGTTAGAGTTTTTTTGGTAAAATAAGTTCTTTATTCTGACACAGTATTTATCTTATATCAAATACTTTTTGCCTAAGTTTTTCATTTGTATATTTTATTTCTTGAATAGACTAATGGTTTTGAAAGCATTTCCAAAATGCTTTTGGGTGGTGGATAGCTTACCTATCTTTTTTGTTAATTCTCCATTTTCTTACTGGACACTTAAGAGAGAGATCTAGGTTGTTGGGATACATTTCTAAACTCCTGCCTTCTTATTCTGTCTGTTGCAGCTGTCTATTCATAGTTCAGTTTCCACATGCAAAGTTAGATGGACATTTTATGATTTCCTGTAGGAGTTAAGTGTGTAGGTAGAAAAGTCTTAAAATTGGGGGGAAAAAGTTGTCTGAACATGTAAATCATTGTCCCTCGAAGATGTACTTAAATTGGTGACATTTCGAAAGATCATGGATTAGGTATCTATTTTCATGGCATAAATATTGGCAGAGAATATTCTTCAGCTGGTTTTCTAGAAGGTCATTTTAGAACATATGAGTTTCTACACTAAGTTCCATTTCTAGGCACAACACTGTCTCAACATCATGAATGCCTACATTTTAGTGAAAGTCATCATTTCTTATCTGCATCAATATATTAAAGTTGTCTACTTTGTGTATTTGTAAAACTCATCACTGATTTACTAGGGGTTATAGAACCAGCATATGCACTAATCATATCTAGGATCATGTTAGGATTTGCCAATTTGCATATAGGCAATCACAGAAAGAGAGTGAACACAACTAGGAAAACTGATTACAGAAAAATGATTTCCCACTACTTGGCATAAGAAACATGAAGCTTTGTATTTCAGTGGGCTTGTTCCCAGTGCGAATGCATACTATTCTGTCACTCTGCAGCACTTGAAAGGAAAGTCCCTGAATAAAGGTTCTGACCTCCCTGATGGACTGTTGCCAGAGAAAGAGTTGACATCCATATCTTCAGAACAACTAAGGAACTATCACAGACACTGACCTAGGGCTTAAGCTATCATGGCCCTTAATCCCAAGAAATCTGTGTGAGCACAATGTGAGAATTAATGAAATTGTGTTTGTTTACAGTACTGGGTATTGAACCCAGGGCTTCACACGTGAGGGATGAGCTCCACAGTTGAGATACACCCTCCAGCCCCATAGAGATTTTTTAACTATATAGATGATTTTATGTTGGAAAAGAAATCATGTTGAAAACTTCTATGATTAATATAAATAATATTATAAGTTACCTCTGGTCCATTCCTGTGTATTACATTAAAATCAATGGAATTAAGGTATCTGATTCCATGTAGGGTTTAGAATCCATGTACCTTTGCCATCATGAACTCTGTTTTATTATAATATGTTGTTACTTTCAACACAGGCTGAAAATGGGACTAGACTAAATATAAAAAGGATTATAGTAAGATACACTTTTTTTCCCCCAAAAGAAGTTAGGGAATACTTATATTTGAAAATTTTGTAATGAAGGAGAAAAGCTTTAACAGACTTATTTTGCTTCTCCAAGAAAAGCACAAGACTGAGAGTCTAGTTTTTGGCGGGGGGGGGGGGGGGTTTTTTTTT